>JAVXUP010001235.1:0-260537 GCA_033070095.1 Escallonia herrerae | reverse complement strand
TGTTTACATCCTACGGGAAAATCAACTTCCTGAGTGTTGCAAGAGAGTAGCAACCTCCATCCGCAAGGACCTTCATTCACTTTGTTGATTGGAGTTCTTAAAGTCGTTTATTCTTTTTCCATGCTTACAAACAAAGATCAGCTTCAATACATCAAAACCAAAGTAAGTGGAGTTTGTGGAAGGCCGCTGCTACTCTCGTGTTACGCTTGGGAAGCTGATTCTTTCATAGGACAAAAAAAAACCTGTAATAGGGTAGGTTTACTTTGACACAAGTCAGTTTATCGAAGAGTCAAGTCCTAATATGCCAAGTTACTTGTCATTTTGTACAGACACGCAACTAGTTTCTAATCTTGCAACCACGGGAACAATAGAAACTTTGCCCCTGCGTACGATGAAGACTTGGTTTTGGAGTTCTTAAAGCTCTTCCTTCGCAAAACGGGCAACCGTGGCTGTCAACGGTACTAAAATTCGTGCTGCACCACAAAGGCACCACGTGTATAGGTTGCTGTGAGACGTACTGTTTTTGCCACTGTAAGAAACGATATTGGAAACACAATCTCGATCCTTTTGGGAAATGTTGTTCCTAGCCTTAGGGTAGGTTCTTATGCGTTACTCGCCTGTTTTGATACATCAACCACGTGCTTTTGTCCAAGGTGAAAAACATATCATTATTCCCCCACATGTATTAGCTACAATGGTTTAAGGCTGTAAGAGAGTTGATCGTCTATCAGAAATTTATGCTCAATCGACCAATTAATTAGGAGGCACCTGTTGAAACTTCACACACTATGGTTGGCGTCTAAAATTGTTGTGAAAAAAATAGACATGTGTCTGATCTATCCCAACAATATTAGTATCTGGTTATCGATAAATTCTATCACGACTAGTCTAATCCTTTTTCAATGAAGTATTATATTATTCATGAACTTTCGCATATAGTGAACAACTGATCATATGGTTCACTATGACTTTAGCTACACAAGTATAAAGCTAGCGATAGAGTTGTCTGGCAGTCATAAGCTTTTGTTTTGAATCGGCCAATTCAATCTGCAATTTTGTTGTAACATCATACGCTTGGCATGTCCTAAACCACTAAAAATACAAACTATACTTCCAAATTAGCACGTCATATCAATCTGATGACAATCAACTACACGTTGATTTTGCTTTAGCTATAAATTGTTTACGCTAAATTGTCCTTCACTATGGAATTACAGTTCAAGGAACGATGAAGCTCGTAATGAACTATTATCTTTTCAACAACTAATACATTTGCAGAGGCTTTTCATCAATTACTTAAACAAACTTTTAGTGACTTGTCATATCTCATAAAATTGAACCTACAACATTTATTAAAGTGGGTTGTTATCCACCCTTATATAAGTATGTGTAGTGGATGAAGGGCAAAGGGCACGGAGTGGTACGATCTTTGTTGCACAAGAATCTTGGAAATGTCATATACTTCACGAGACATTTCTAAAGCAATGGGTCGTTGCTGGGCGGGGTATGAATTTCACTATTCTTTGCGTCAAAGTTTGCGTTACTCAATACCCTATGTTAGTACATTACATGCAGAATGGTCTTATCAGTTGAATGAATGTGAGGCCTTCATAGTTGATTCACGATGAATGAATATACCCGTCATTCGGCAAAAGGTAGTCAACATGCCTCGGAATACACATCTGGAGCTTGAATAGGCACTGCATCGCATACGTGAAGAAAATAATAGAATGAGAGTTCATCAAAGTAGGCATAACTTTTGTCGTATGGTGCATGAAGATATGCAGATGGCAACAACAATGAAGCACAATTATACTGAACCATGAGCTTTGAACCTGGATCTATTTTTGATGCCCCAATGTCTGATAAAGATGACTGAAAATGGTTAGTGTCGAGACTAACCTGTTTATTAGCGTGGTCATCTCGACATACTGCTTCTCTATAATTTACTTTTAAAATCTCTATGGTGCAGCACGTTATATTCTAATGAAGATGACTACAAATGATTAGTGGTCAACAATGCACATGATTAATACAACATGACTAATTACTAAGTGTGTCTACACACTATACCATCTACATGATTGCAGCCAACAAACGACATGTATTTTCTTTAGTGTCAAATCCTAATTTTATCACTACCTTTACCAGTAACTTCGCTCTGAAATATTCAACCCTTACAGTGCATGCCCATTTAAGCCATGACCATTTTTTTAAAGAGCATCAAACCGTCGGGTTGTTGAAAGTTCCATACATGCCTATAAACTTTTGCTAGCAATCACTGAATATGTGAAAAGAATATTTCCTTTTTAGGAAACACGATTTGCCTTGACCATGTGTTTAAGAACCACGACTTGAACATGTAAGCAACAACAATTCCAACATAAATTATGGGTTATAACCACGGCTTCAGTTGCCTAACGCTCGCAAGTACAACGATCTCTATTTGAAACATTATTATCGAACGCGATTGATATTATTTGACTTTGGCTTTCACTTCAACTACAGTCGTGGTTAGAAATCACGACTTCAATAGAAAACGCTTATAAGAATAACAATGGTTTCTATTGACAACGTGGTCCTCGAAGGCGAGTGATATTATTCAACCTTTATCGAAGTTGTTACAAACCACAATTTTGTAAGAAGACGTGGTTTTCATTTGCGATCTCTATTTCCCAACCTCGCTCTCTTTTTCTTTCAAAGTGTTCTTTCAATTCTGTTTAAATTAGACAAATAAAATAAGATATAATTTTGGAATCAAGTTTTATTCTATAATATCGTGGTTCTAAACCTCATCGTCCAAAAGTGTGGTATGCGGATAAAGAAGTTTCAAAATGAAGTAGATAGCTAATACAATATTATTCAAGGCAAAAACTCCATAAACACAACCCATATCTTTGTGTAATGTAGCCGAATCTAGGTGAGTATTGTTTGACCCCAAAAAATATTGTTCAATAATACACAATCTATAGAGGAGGGTCGAGCCAAAATATAATAACACATGGGTGAATATTAATACAACCTGACAAGATTCGTAGCATCCAATCACTTGTATTATTGTAGACTAGGACTTGTACTACTGAAACTAGCCAGGCCACCAAGAAGTCAGAAACAAAGCCATATCTTTGTGCAATCTAATAAACACTGATTGAGTGTTGTTTGTTGTTCATAGTACAACTCTCAACAGTGTTGTAGGCTACTCATACTTTATGGAAATGACTTATGTCTACACCCAACTCACTTATTCACATTGACATATCACTTCTCATCATCATGGTACCACTTTACAAGCTGGCAGACAAAACATTTCACGTGAGAATCGCAACTGAGAACCTATTTAGAAGACTAAGGAAAAAACAAGTAACAAGTACCGCTCACAGGCTGTAATTGACGCTGAGCAATCTCAAGGCACAACATAGTCAAAATTTAAACACAGCATAAAACCCGCCTAACAAAACTTCATCCTTCATTGAAGGATAGTCAGGTCTTTTGTGCTTGCGCGCCAAGGTTGTAGACAGTTCTGCCAGACACAAGTCATTTTCTGCAAGAATGCAAGTACGTTTATGTGAGAGTGCTTGTCAATATGTGCCAATGCTCAAGTCGTTCCTTTGCAGATGCAATGCTAAACCTTTTTTGGTAGGGGAAGTCCGAGCACCCCAACGTTGCTTGGGGGGCACAATACCACATAGCTTGTGAAATCCGTCCACGCCAAGAAAGCATGAGGGATCCCAAAAAATGATGCATTTTCCCTGTGTGCAAACGAAGACAAGCTTCATGACACGCAAACCTATACCCATGGCGGGGCACAGGTTGACACCCTTGGAGTGCTCAGACATAAGCTCTTCCCTAATAAAAAAAATTAGTATTTTTTTCTGCATAGAAACAACTTGGGCATCGGCACGTACCGACAAGCACCTTTGCGCAAAGTACTTGCGTTTCTGCAGAAAAAGACTTGTGTCAGCTAAACCGTGTATAAACTTGGCGTGCAAGCGCGAACGACATGACTATCCCCCAAGGTGCTGCACTTGTGCACGGTCTGATCATTGTGGAAGCTTGTCTTCGTTCGCCCACAAGGAAAGCGCATCACTTTTCACAATCTATGTGGCATTGTGCCCTGCCATGTGCATATGAAAAGTAACCTTGGGGTGCTCTGACATAAGCTCTTGCCCAATAAAAAAAATATTAGTATTTTCTTTTGCACAGAAACGACTTGGGCATCGGCACGTACTGACAAGCATCTTCGCGCAAAGTACTTGCGTTTCTGCAGAAAACGACTAGTGTCAGCTAAACCGTGTACAACCTTAGCGCGCAAGCGCGAACGACATGACAATCCCGCAAGGTGCTCCACTTGTGCACGGTTTGATTTGTTTTGAAGCTTGTCTTCGTTCAGAAAATGGGCAAAGTGCATCAGTTTTGGGACTTACTCATGGTTTCTTGGCATTGACGGACTTCACAATCTATGTGGTACCGTGCCCCCCGCCATGTGCATACGAAAAGAAACCTTGAGGTGCTTGGACATAAGCCCTTCCCCTATCAAAATTTTTTTTGGTTATTTTTCATTTGCACATGGCGGGGCACAATGCCACATAGATTGTGAAATCCGCCCACGCCAAGAAACCATGAAGGATCCCAAAAAGTGATGCGCTTTCCCTGTGAGCGAACGAACACAAGCTTCAACTATGATCAAAATGTGTGCACAAGTGGAGCACCTTGCGGGATAGTCATGTCGTTCGCGCTTGCGCGCCAAGGTTGTACACGGTTTATGTGACACATCGTTTTTTTTTTGCAGAAATGCAATGTACACAGTTTCAGTGACACAAGTCATTTTCTGTAGAAACGCAAGTACTTTGTGCGAAGGTGCATGTCGGTACGTGCCAATCCCCAAGTCATTTCTGTGCAGAAGCAATACTAAACATTTTTTGATAGGGGAAGGGCTTATGTTCGAGCACCCCAAGGTTACTTTTCGTAGGCACATGTCGAGGCACAATACCACATAAATTGAGAAGTCCGCCCACTCCAAGAAACCATGAGTAAGTCCCAAAAAGTCGTCGCTAAATCTCTTTTGGCAATTAATTATTGGGAAAATTAGAAAAAGGTGAGTTTTGGGATAAAACTTTTGGGGATGGTGGTTTTTATTTTAAAACTTGTGAAAAAGTGGAGCAACTTTTAAAAATCTCTGAACAAGGTAAGGAGTTAAGAAAAAATGGGTTTTTCTAACTCTTCATTTTTTGCTTACCCAAAGTACCCCTCCCCCATTTTCTTCCTCCATTTTCTCATTAATCCAAGCTCGGGTAAAGTGTCTGTGTGGTCAAGATGTGACTGTTGACTCCTGACCCTTTCATTCTTTCTTACCTCACCTCTTGCCTCATTAATTAATACCATCTCAGAATTTAATCCATCATTTGCCATTTTACAATTCTTTTTGGAAAGAAAAGTTTATCTATTTCCCGCTCTTGTACTTGATCGCTTCGTATTTCATATCGTATTTCATCGCCAGAATGAAATACGAAGTGAGCACTCTTTACCGAGAACATCCACATTTTATTTAACTTAAATATTACACGTAAATAAACTTTGAACTAGAATATTCTAAATATACATGATTCATCTTTTACGGAATATCGATAACTATGACCCCCTTCTCTATTTTCGTAATGAAAAATTCATCAAGTGTTACGAAAGGTATCATTTTAAACGTTTGGAATGACAAAGATAAAGTGGAATGGATAAAAAGCAGGATATAATTATTGATTCCCTTCCTATATTATATCAAAGATAATCTAGTGCAAATTAACAACCCAAAAGGGGAGTAGGGAAAATTAGTAAAACATGGGTTTTCTAGTTAATTATTTGGGGTTGGTGGTTTTTTTTGGGAAAATTGTGAAAAGAGGGGGGAAACATTGAAATCCCTGAAAAGTGGGGTGGGTTGAAAAAAAATGAGTTTTTTTTAACCTCACTGTTTCCCCTTCCCCAAAATACCCCTCCCCGCCCAACTCTTCTCCCCCAATCCCTTCAGACCCCTTCCCTCCAAAATTCTACCTACCCCCACTCCACCCCCCACCCTGCTGCTGTAACACCAGTAGCGGAGTATTGTGTAGAATTGTTTTGGGCTTGTGCATGTGAACTGTGTGCTCGTGTGAGTATTGTGTGTGTATATGCGTGAGGTTGTGGCTGTCCAAAGTGGGTATTACATGAATAAATCTGGGTTTATGTGAAGTGGTGAGTTAATGGGTGTAGAGTGTGTATTGGATTCGGGTCTGCTGTATATGAGGGAGCAAAGAGATGTGAGCTGTGTATGTGCATTGTATGTAGAATAAAAATAAAGAGGAAGGCAATAGATGTGTCCATTTCTTTGTGTAGATTGTTTGGTGAGAGTGGCATGTCTGTGTAAACCCATTTTGAGTGTGAGGTTTTGAGTGTAACCATGAGTGCATGAGTGTAGTGTAATGTGTGTATGTGAGTGCTATGCGTGGTGATGTGTGTGTGTGTATGTAATATATATATATATATATATATATATATATATATATATATATATATATATATATATATATCCATGAAGTGGTGTTACAGAGGAAGGAGATGAGATGAAAATGGGGAGCAAGGAAAGCTGCGTGAACAGTAACCACAGGCTGGTGGAGAGAAAGAAAAGAAAGGAAGAAGAAGAAGAGAACGGAGCAGGTATTTGAGTTAGCGTTAAGTTTCGCACGTGCATATGTTAACATAGACTTATCGTTAGCATGTGAAAATTCACATTATAATAAATTTGACCATATTAGAATTCTTGGCAAACTTTTATAATTTTCTGAGATTGTATGAATTTTTTTGGAAAATTTGTTTGGAGCCTTCAAACCTAGAAAATGTTCTGGGAAAACTTAGAGTAATTTTCTTATGGTATAAATAAGACTTATTTTGAATTTGATGATTTTTGGAGTTGTTTTGCTATGATTTCCATATCGCATTGGTTTTAGCAAAACGAAAAATCTAAAAATAATTTTTATGTCTTTTAAATTCTGATTTTTATTTCTATAATTTTTATATATACTTTAAAGTTCTTATAAAAATTATGGGACTTCTTTTGCAGCTGGAAGTAATTATGGCTATTATTGGGTTTTCATTGTATTTAAAGAAATTATTTAATTAAAAAATATTCTAAAATTCAGAAAATGCATATTTTGACTTTTAATAATATTTTAAGCTATAAAAGTGTTTTAGTGTAAATTATTATAAATTCTAGAGTGTCGGTACCCGTTAAGGAGTGTATAGGATTTTTAGTCAGGTTGGCCGTGTGCGAGGACCGTTTTGAGTGCGCGATTTCGGAGAGAGTGGGTACGCAGTGGGTAGTTGCCCACCCCCAGTAGCGGAGGCAGCGAAGGGCACAAGGAGGCACGTGCCCACCTGCTGCCTCCTTCTCTCTCGCTTAGAGAATGAGGGGCACCATCTGTTCACGGCTTCACAAATGGTTGTAGATGGTGATGTGTCTAGAAGTTGAAGGGGCTGCTGGTAGATGTTGAGGTGTCCAGATGAAGGGGCTGGTTGTACATGGTGATGTCTAGAGAGAGAGAGAGAGAGTGAGAGAGATGCACAAGCATTTGAAAAGTACTGATTGATGATAGCGGTCTATTTGTTTTTCTTCTCATTTGTCATCGATAATGCCGAACAAGGAACAACATAAGGAAAACAAGGATTACAATGCAATTTTGGTGATCTATTTGTATCCTTGCTTGCAGCAAGAGGACCACAATGACAGAGATTAGTAAGAGGCAGGCTCTCGATGGAGGCGTGGAAGATAGAATCAACAACTTGCCAAGGAACTGAGAGAGAGAGAGAGAGAGAGAAATGTTGCGGCTGATGGTTTTTAAGGTGGTTTAGGTTAGAAGGTGTGTTTTAGGGAATCGATTTTATTGATTAAATTAACGGTTATGAATTTTAGAAAGAGTTTTATGTTTTTTATTAATGGAACTATATACGATGCTAGGGTATATGAACAAAAAGGATGGACATTTTATCGAAAAAGTGCTCCGAAAATGTAACGTTTTCTAAAACGCGTAGAAAAATACAATACTTTAACTAATTACATTTAATTAGGGCATCACAGTAAAATAGGTATTAAAAGAACGACACTAAAATAAATGCCTAAAATAAATGCTTTTATACTATATTTTGCTGACGTGATTCCAATCTTTGTCTCTGTAGTTGTCTCAATTTTTATTTTCTAAATATAACTGACTTGTTAAGTATTGACTCCCGTATATCGTAAATTTGAATAACTTATTACGGAATATAAGATTGTCCCTTGACCTTTTTGGGCTTTGATACTTTCAGACGGATCATGTGTTCGATAAAAGGTGGGACACAAAAATTAGGAACTCTATTTTGATCTAGTAAAGTGCAATTATGTGTAATTAATCTAGAATTAGGCTGGCACACAAATTTTTGGGTTACCCTTGAATGTACGGGGTAGAAAGTGAGCGTATGAATTGGCTACTGATAGAATTGTGGGTGATTCACTCGTGCCGATTCTACCTTCGCTCGTTTGATTGTTGGGTTTAATACAATGTCACAATAATTACACTTAATTTTTTTTCCTTTGTCAATTAGGTGCCCACCTCGTAGATACCTTCTATCTCCGCCACTGCCCACCCCATATTTCCCTCCAATCGAGACTTTTTCCCAAACTGAGAGACACTGACTCCACCAACACGCACATGCACACGCCCCGTAATTTCTGCATAAAAGACTTGGGCATCAGCACAATTGGACACGCACTTTTGCAGAAACTGACTTGTCTTTCCACAGAAAATGACTAGTGTCACCACAAACCGTTTGCATCTACACCGTTCTTCTATGCTTGATCGGTAAACACATCAACCACTCCGCATCGGACTCCTTATGGCCTCAACAACCATGCGTAGCCGGGCCGATAAAAGGCACCCTAACGGAGAGGTGACGAAACGATATGCTTTCAGTTCCTATCGAAACGGAGCATACTGACAACCCTCAATGATCCCAGTTGTGTAAGGGCAATGTGTGTGTGTGGTTCCCGCAAGGTAATCCCACGTATGTGGTGGTCCCACCGAGAAAAAATCAAACGCCCGTGCGCCCCGTAATTTCTGCATAAAATGACTTGGGCATCAGGACAATCGGACATGTAATTTTGCAGAAACTGACTTGTGTTTCCACAGAAAATGACTGGTGCCACCACAAACCGTTTGCACATCTCCTCCACTGTTGTTCATGGGACCCCATTATTCCTACAAGGTCATCTAGTTCCCGCAAGATTTCTAGAAGAGCTACACGCATGCTTCATGCGTGAAACTTCATGTGTGAAGAGATAAAGTGCAAAAAGTTGAGGGTTGTCAAAGCACATCATTGAGGGTTGTCAGTATGCTCCGTTTCGATGGGAACTCAAAGCACATCGTTGAGTCACCTCTCCGTTATGGCGCATTTTATCAAAAAGTGAGTTCTACAATATTTCTACTGCTTCTGTTAATAAACTTTTTGTTAACAAATTAGAATACCTTTTTGATTTGCTATACCAATAATTATTATATGTTTCGCTCAATTTTTTTTAGTACTAGCTGCAGCAATGAGTTAGATCTTGTTCACGGGGTAACTGAAGAGGTGTTTTAGCAATGAATGCATGGATAACTTATTTCTTGTATGTATTGAATCCTCTTAAGATGTTGAGGGAGAAGTACAACCCCATTTGCAGTGCTTTTCATTACAAAACGACTAAACCTCATTCGTTTCTTCAATCCCAACCCCCTTAGCAAGGGAAAGCATAGTTCCTGCAAGATCTTCTATTTTTAGGAGTCCCACCAAAGCAAAAGTAGCGCTTGTGCCCCCCGAAATTTTTGCATAAAAATACTGGGGTGTCGGCAGAATCCGACATGCACTTTTGCATAAAAAACTTGGGTTTCTGCACACAACGACTTGTGTGGTGTTAGAACCAAAATACTTACTTTTTTGCAGACTAACTGAATATTAATACAACGGGACAAATACAAAACTTTGAAAACAAACTTGATACCACATTTTTGCATGTAGGTTTATGTCTGATGATCTCGTTTCCTGTGAATTGTGTGTATGTCGTCAATTGGGTGTGTAGTCAATAGTGCCGTGTGAATTTTGGAGGCTGTCACTGTGTTTCCACTTGCTTGGTCATCAACAGCGCCCACTCTCATCCTCCCTTAATCTCTACCGTCCTTTTTAACCTCCGCAAATTCCCTCACATAATCTCAATTTTATCCAACAAAATCAATCCCAATCGCCAATATCTTTATTTCCATTATGCTAGTAACGTTAGTCACCACTTCCGATGGTTATTATACAATTATGTCATAAATTCAAAGGATATAACTGGTTGGTACATACAAGCGAGTTTAGATCAGTTCCAACCTATCTTTTTTTTTTAATTAGACATTGATATTTAAAACTTGATATTTAGTTTTTCATTGTTCTATAAGCAAAGAAGAAATACTTGCATGAAGAAAGGGGGCTAAAGCATTTGCATGGAAGTTATTGTTCATGAAGGAGATTAACGTGTTTGGAATTTTTTATATTGAAAATTATAATAGGTGGGTGGGTGGGGGTGGGCTGAGGCGTGGGCAGGGGAGAGGAAGGGGGGTGAGGGACATGTAGTTTGGAGGGAAAGCTAATTTGGAAAAGAAGATGAGGAGGGGTAGTATCACTCTTAAGTTTCAAAAAAATTCATTTTTTTAAAGCGAGGATTGTTCATCACTCTTTGTTACTTTTGGCTTGGCAATATGAAATCATTTATATGAGTGCATGGTTTGTTTTAGGTACAAGAATCTAGAGAAGAGATGCAAACATGGAAGGAGATACTGTTAATTTTATTGCAACCGAACAATTGCTAGAGTTTGGAAGTTTTCGGTCCTCATTTTTGCAGGTATTATTCTAGATGGATGGATTTAGATAGTTTCTAACTTTTTCAATAGTTTGCATCCTTATGTCTTCATGCGGCGTATTTAGAGCGGATTTGTTACTTCTTTTTTCTTTATCAAAAGATTGTTATAGTACTATTTCTGAAATGCTTGGAATGTACAAGTATGTGACTTATATATCCCATGTCTCTTCACGTTCGAACCCTTATTAGAACAATTGTTTTGCATAGATGATGTAAAAGAAGAACTATCTTCCTTTAGTATCTCCCAAATGTAAGAATTGACGAGTTTATTTAAGGCGCAAGTGCTCTAACTTACGGGATACCTTGAACTGATATTAGACATTTTTCTACAAAATATAGTTCTCTAAGTTAGCCTACTAGCAGGATACCGTGAACTGATATTAGACATTTTTCTACAAAATATAGTTCTTCTTTTAGTATCTCATATGTCCACTGGACAATATATTTGACAAACGTTTCTGCAGTTAATAAATAATAGTATTTAAATTCATTTGCTACAAAAAAGAAAAAAAATATTGGTTGTACCAATCCAATGATACTCGTGCCAAACAAAAGTAACATTTTGGTTCAAACCTTATTATTAATAAGCTCTTCCAGTAGATTTCTGTTCCGAACAAATCGTGGGTCAGCCTGAAAAACAAAAAAACGCCTTTTGTGATTCAGAAATGATTACAAACCAATGTTTGACAAATTTAGTATTGCATCGTTTGGAATAGAAGAATCGACTTGAATATCTGCACAAAATGACAAATATCTTTGCATAACCGTACTTGCATTCTTGCAGAAAATGACTTGTACCAGAACAGGGATCAACAATTTTGGGGGCAGGGGTAATTCGGGAAGATCAAAGTAAAGGATTTCAAAAACCCATTTTTTTCTAAGTCTACCCCTTGTTCAGAAATTTTAAAAAGTCACCCCACTTTTTCATAACTTTTCTAAACAATCCCACCTTCCACTAAGTTTTATTTCCAAAACCCCTCTTTTCCTAATTTTCCCTTAATTATTTTTGAAATAGAGATCGCGTTGACCAGATAAGCGACTACAGAAGCGGTCAACATTTAATTTTTGCAGTCAATAATCCTTTTGGTTTTTTTTTTTTTCGGTTTCCTGGTCTGCATTCTGCATTCGGTCAGGTAACAAAATGCACGTCATCGGATGTGCAAAAGCGGTTATTCATGGATCAAACAATAAAGCGGTTTTTCGCATGTGTTGCAGATCCCCAAGTCGTGTTCTCTCTATTCCAACCGATGCATAAATGATAACTAGAAAAGTAGTAGAAATGACACGCATCTCCACACATCTGCACTTGCATTCTTGCAGAAACCGACTTGTGTCAACGTACTTCTCCACCTTATTAGCATTTTGTGCAGAAAATCAAGGTGTTTATATTCTTGCAACCAATGCAAATAGAAACTTTGCCTGAAGCTCGTAGCACTTCCTAACACTCGTCTTTTTGTGTTTTAAGCGCAAGGGAGAATCAAATTCTTAAGCGTTGCAAGAGTGTAGCAAGGTCCTTCGGCAAGGACCTCCACTTACTTTGCTTTTGGATTTTTTAATGACTGAATTCGTACACTAGCAAAGTTTCTTTTGCATTTCGTTGCAATATTACAAATGACTTGAATATCTGCACAAACAGACAAGCGTCGTTGCATATCAATACTTGTACTCTCGCAGAATTTGACTTGTGTGAAAGTAAAGCTAATCCCTCCACATATCCCCCCCCCCCCCTCAACCCCACCCACAAAACACCAAAGCACATAATCTCAAATCCTACAATATGCTTGCACGAGTTTATGGGGGAAAGTTTTGGAACCACGGGATACGTAAACTAGTTTTGGCTGTTACAATACACGTGGCAAGGCACATTACCACATAGATTGTGAAATCCGTCCACGCCAAGAAATGACGAAGGATCCCAAAAAGTGACACGCTTTCCCCATGTGCGAACGGGGACAACCTCCAAGACATGCAAACTGTGCACAAGTGGAGCACTTCGCGGGTTAGTCCGGTCGTTTGCCCTTGTGCGCCAAGGTCCCACATGGTTTAAGCGAAACAAGTCCTTTTTTGCAGGCATGTGGCAAACATATTACATGTGGAGGGAACCTGAATTCATGGGATGTGAGCTGTTCAGAGGGAAAAGTATGAGAAGCACACTGAGTAAATTGGCATTAGTAGTTACAGTGTACTGCATTTGGGAGGCCAGGAATAAGAAAATTTTTATTCAGCAAAACAGCAGTACATGAATGATCATTGCACATATAGAGGGGAGGATCAAGAATTGCATCTTGAGCTTGAAAATTTTGAAGGATAACACAACAAATAGTCAGTTTTGTGAGATGTGGAATCTGTGCCCAACATTAGATAATGTACTAGTATAAGATTTGTATTCGTTTTATGTGATGGAATATTGTAAAGAGTAGAGATTTGCATCTGAAATAAAGAAAAAGCCACGAGAAAAACTACAAAGAAATTCAACATAAGTGTAGTTATCATTGCATGCGTGCCCATTTGTTTCTTACCGAACCAATTGTAGTGCCAAAGTACCAACTGCATGACTTTGTCAAAAAACTGTACAATTTAAAAAACATAAAATAAAGTCACTCAAAGTACTCTCGATCAACCTAATACTACTGATTTTGACAAGCAAGTCACTTTTAGTTGGAAATGCTGTGACCAATGCAATGCATTTTCCACAAAGACTTGTCATCAAAAGTTCAGTAAGTATCCACATATAAATACCCACAGTCGCTCCTCAATAACCCATCTCAAACATTGAACAAAACCCCCTAACTTCACACACACACACTAGCCTCTACCTATCATCCCGATCCCCCTTAAAACCCACCCCATTACGGAGAAGAAAAATCCATCCTCAAAAGTTGGCATCATGTTGATGGGAATGAAGTCAGCTAGCTTCACTCCAATGGAGGGAAACATTTTACTGTGGATGGCTCTTAGTTGCTTAAGTACAATATATGACTTATATTTATGTCTACTTAAGCCCATACTTCACTTCATGTTTAGCACATGGAATTCTAGAAGTGGGAGCAAGGAAGCCCAGCCCCAAGTTCAAACACCAAAACGCTGCTATAGCAAAAATGTCAAAAATGAGAAGTTGGTCAGAGGAGACTTGGGAATGGTGATGGAAAAACTAGGAATTTTTGGTGATCTAGATGGGGATAAGCTTCTGGACAGACTTGAATATGAGGACATTGAAAACTTATTCATTGAAGCAAAACGCCTAGAGGAAGTGAAAGAAGCTTTTGATGTATTTGATGAGAATAATGATGGTTACATAGATGCAAAGGAACTAGAGAAAATTCTTTGTAAACTGGGCATTGTTGAAGTTCCGAGAGGGGAACCCAAAGTATGATCACAGCATTTGACGATAACGGGGATGGACGGATTGAGTTTCGTGAATTTTATCAAGCTTGTGGAGAACATGTTTGGCAAGGCGATTAAGGTGTAATCCAAAATAATTTTTAACTCTTAATTCTATCTGTAATTGTTAATCATTACTATTTACGACTTAATTGGCATTTAAAGTTAGAGGTATGGGCTCGATAGCAAGAGGTAGCTTTCAGCCAATTCAAAAGGAAGCAACATCTTGGTCTTCATGGAGCTTGTTTGATCGCAAATTCCTTTAAGATCGGTTATTGGTTTACATTACACTTCTGAAATAGATATCGCAATGAAGACAAATCGTTATTGCAACAAAGATCGAGCCACCTGACAGTACAACATCAAATGATAAACGACCTTGCTTATTAAAACATAGTCCTGCATCCGCAAGAGGTACGAAAGACTAACAAGCCTAACCGATATAATGAACTCAAAATCAGTAGGCTAAAATCTCATGATCCAAGAGGCTATGAGAGTGAACTCAAAATCAGTAGGCTAAAATCTCATGATCCAAGAAGCTATGAGAGGTCCAAATCAATAATGACCACACTGCCTTGCCTCTTTGAGTAATCCCAACTTTTATCCTTTAGTTTGGCCAACGTTGCTTCATTAGGTGCAGGCCAAGATGAACTAAGCCCTCAAAAACCAGATCCTTATGCTTTGGATGAAGACTGCAAATACAACCCGAGCCACTAGAGCCTAGAGGCATTCTTGAAAAGCCATTGCATCCAATAATTCGCATTAAAGAAAAATGGCGTTTTAAGGTTATAAAGAGGCTGGCGAGTTTAGGAGCGTTTCACTGCTCTAAGTTGTACTTTAGTGTTATCTGCTCCAATAATAAGTAGCAGAAGAACTTTTCAGAACGGTAGCATAAAAAAACAGTGTTAATTGCTAGTTTAGATGGTAGAATCTCTTGACATCGTGCCAAAGTACTTGAGATCGATTCTCACCTAGACGTAGGATTAGGGAGGAGGGAGAGCTACTCCCGATGTGCAGCCCAGTAAATTTAACATCGATAATCATAGACACCAAAAGAAATTGTTTTTCAAAATGGTGTGGTTCATTCTGGTCCAGCTGTTTACAAACAGCATGACCACATTTTAAAGCTAGATAAGCTTGACTAATCCTAGGCTTGACTAGGCTCAGCTCGTTTACAGCTAATACTCCATATGTGCCTCTTGATCACATGGAGACTTTCTGGATTGACAGTATACTGATTCACATAAATACCAACACTTCAGTTTCTTAAGCAAGTACAGTTGTTTTTTTGGTATATTGTTTGCCGGAGCAACAGGCTTAACGTGCTCTTATGGATGTTGAGGAAGCAAAGGCCATTTTGCAAAGCTTTAGTCAGTAACATAGTTCTCACCCGAGTAGATTCTTCAAGTCTTTCTAAAAACTTAAGCATACTCCATGATGATTGTCTGTCATGGAGAAGCTTTTGAATCTCGATTGTTACTCGGAAAAGAATAGCTGGTTTACCACTCGTTCACCACCCTTAGATTTAAATTTCAATGAAGCATCGTTCCCTAATCTTTGCGTCGATTCCTTTCCTTTCTCTACCGATTTAGATGTTAGAATATATCCACCACTTTTCAGTTCATAACGTAGTAGTGACTTGACAACGTGTTTCAAGACATTAAGCAATGTTAGACTGTAATGGATCCCATTACTTGCTCAATTCGTATCCCGTGACATATTTCGCGTGGCCCTCGGTCTTGATTGCACTTTTTCCAGTCCATTTGTTACTAAAACAATTCATATCTTGAAAAGAATCGTTCTCAAAGTATACTTTTCATCTTTAAGATTATATATTTGGCAATTAAACTGGGAATGCGCAACCCATGATAAAGAATCGGTGCATCCACCATACATCTTTCTTGTTAGACTATGAGATCAGCAACATGGTTTATCTCAGACTTTTAGATCGAGCTCGGCTTCTGAATATAGACCGGCATGCTACTAATTTCCTCAACATTAGAGCGTTCACTACTTCCTTCAGGAATGATCCTTATGTGACATACACCGGAAAAATCATAATCCACTCAACGTACATCATTCGTGGAAATTTATGTATATGTTGTCCTGCATATTTCTGTCAGAGATTCTCCAATCACTTTCCAGACGCCGTATTCAACTCTATTTATCGCATGTTAAACCTCCCTAACAGTTTGCATCTCTTCTTTATTCAGGCAAGGAGTCATTTCAGTTTTATATGACTAATCAAGAACTACCTGACGAGGTCAGATTTAATAAAGTCACTCAAACTACTCTCGATCAATCTAATACTACTGATTGCAAAATGTCAGAGGGGTACCTTTACACGGGCACGCACAAATGGCGAAGCTTCAGCTTCATATTGCTATCATCACAACGACATGCATGAAAACCCCTATGTTCGTTCGGAAATTTGTTGTTACGTTGGCGTGGGTACAGTAACGGGAGGGGGGAGGGGTTAAATCTGACGAGGTAGTTGTTGTTGGGGGGGTGAGGGGTTGGGCGAGAGAGGGATGAGGGACCAGACGTGCAGGTGCCCTGCGTGTTTGCGTGGAGGAGACAGAGTTGGTTTGGGAAAAAGGGCCGTTTGGAGGGAAATTGAAGTGAGTGGGTGGGGTGGATGGGAATGGAATGGAATGGAATGGAATGGAGTTGCCGCCGAAGGAGGGGAGGGTGGCGCCTGGGTGGGGTTGGATGTACTTTTGGAGGGAATTTAGAATCTGATTGTGGAAAGAGCTGGGAAGGGGGAGCGGGGACCAGGGTCAGACAGGATGGGAGAGGGGTGATTTGGGAATAGCAAAAGAAATGTTTTAAAAAAAAACCATTTTTTTCTAACTCATCCCCTTTTTCAAAGATTTCTAAAAGTTGCCCCACTTTTTCATAAGTTTTCAAAACAAACCCACCATCCCCAAAAATTTTACCCCAAAACCCACTTTTTCCTAATTTTCCCAAAAAATTATTGTGGGTTTTGCTTCTATCATACTGACGCCTCTCTCAATAAGTTATGGTACACATTCGAAGGAGCAGCTTGACTGTGAAATAACCCTCGGTTTCATCTCCAAGATTCAATCCCAGCCGACTTGACGACTTCGCCGCGGTGCAACTCTTAGGGGAATAAATGACGGCTAGGTGGTGGTCTAGGCTTTGAGGTGGCCACCATCTATTTGCGAGAAATCAGAGAGAGAGAGAGAGAGAGAGTTAATTTGGTCTATATGCCTGAAGTGCATGTTTTGTATTAACAATAAAACTGCATTACCGTGTTCAAAAAAGAGTTGTTAAGCTGGACATTCTCACATGCCGTTTGGATGATAAACCAAAATTACATCATGTTGGTACTGCCCAGCAAGAGAGCTCTCAACAGCCCACTCCTGCAATACTGCTGGTTAGTAGTTACCCTTCCATGCATAACGAAAGTTACACTAAAACAAGCTTTTTATATGGCTAAGAGTGACGAGATTTGAGGTTAGTCACCTACGCAACCATGAACAGTTCTACAAGCAACAATAGCCAAGCTCTTTCATATTTCCACGAGAACGCCAAAATTACCCAAAACCAACCGAAAAAGACATGGCACCAATCAGATGTCTGCATCAAATTTCTCCACATATGCTGGCTTTTGTAGTCATTTATTATTTAATCGTGAATTTCTAATGATAAAAAGGAAGCTATCACTTCACATTACTTTCTTTATTTCACGTAACACATGACAATTTTACTATCAACACATGAACTATTACAAACTCAAGATGAGACTTGCAGTGAAAAATCTCATGATTAGACCCCTTTTATGAACGGAACAGACCTTTCTTGGAACCGTTTAATTGACTCAATAACCTTGGTGGCAAAGGCCCCATCTTCTGGGTAATAAGCAATAGGATCAGATAATAGCGGGAAAGGAAGGTTGAGCACACCTTCAAGCATCGCATGAAGACAATAAGCAGAATATGTAACATGATATCCACCTTCTTGGACAATTAGGAGGCGCTTATTGCTGTGCTCATCAGCGAGACTACGAACAATCCGGCCAATCTCCCGATAACCCTCCATTGTCAAGCATTGCCTTCCATTTGGATCAAACTGAAATAGGATTGAATCTCAATAAGAACCTAGGACTTTTACCAGTGTCAAACTTACCGTTTACCTCCACGTCATAAAAAGAGAAAAGAAATGACAAGTTACGACGTCGAAAGGGAAAAAAATTACCAAGATTTCTTGATGTTCAACATTACGGCTGAGGTAGAACAGGCCGAAAGATGGTCTTTTAAGATATATTATCGCTCATTTTGACCTCTCTTTTCATTAATGAGAAGATAAATGATCAAAAGAAGTTCATTCTTTTTCAAATCTAATAGGTTACAAGAGAAGGGCATTGACTTCTCAAACTAGCAAATTGTTACACAAGCTCTATTTTACCTCATCTTAATAGAATAAGGTACTCACAGGCACTCAGCTTTATATTCATGAGCCATGATGCGGTTAACCTTTCCTATGTCATCTATGTACGCGATACATTATAAAGCTTTGTTGTATGTATGATACCATAACTCCGTAAATCCTAAAAATATCCGCAGATGCCGATAAAAGATCGAATTAGAATCTTTCCACCAATATTTGTGTTATTGATATTCTAGAAAATATATGTTGCTACGTCTAACTCTCTAATCTAGCACTGACAATCGGGCTGGGAAAGCCAAGGCCAGGGGATTAGTACGCTTAACTCAAAATAGCTTTTTCGGGCTTTAGGTCAAGTTCAGTCGTAATTTACTACGGTTTAGGCCTTTAGATTCTTCCAGTATATCCAAATAAAACTTGTCTATATCCCAGGCACCATCAACACTTAATATAATATTTTTCAAATTCTTCCACCGCCTACAAGTTATTATGGACAAAGAGAACCTATTTGCAATCCACCTTCTTCTGCCAGTTCTTAGCATCATAGCTGAGCAAATCCATCCTTCACAACCAACAAAAATATACTGCTCTGGGGCCTGTCTCTTTCGTGATCATACGCATCCCAGTTGGCAGAAAAGTTCCTCCACTTGACTTCGTAGTCAAAATCACCTTCTTCTTTAGATCAAACTCGTATTCATCGTTAGGGCCATCCAGCTCAGCCTCCTCATAATTGCCATCGTCCTTCACGCAATTTTTGCGCAACTCACTGATAATGAGAATTACTCATGGAGTGAAGCCCTTCTTTGAAGCTGCAGTTGAGGACATGAAACAACAATGATTGCAAAGAGGAGTGGGAAGCAAAGATTAGAAGAAGCCTTTCAGGTGAAAGGTGTTCAGGTCAGTTGTTTGGTTTTTGTATACGCTTCTAAGCCTTCATATTAGCCAAGGATGAGGTTATGAGGTGTGGACTAATGGAACTTCAAGTTATCTGAACCTTGTCGGGTGTTTTTCCAATCATTTGGTGTACTAGTTCAAATATGATACTTTAGAAGGTGTCTTTTTGGCCAATAAGACATATGAAACTGTCCTACAAAGTCGATTAATTTAGTAGCACATTTATACAATAGATACTCCATGTGAAGTTCAGTGTGCCTAATATTCTCGAGTAAATACTACCATTTTGTGAACCAATGGTTTAAGGTCCTGTTACTCCATCACCTCGTCTACCAGAAAGCATTATTCATAAATCTAATGATTGATTTTTCGAATTTTCAATGCATAGCTATTGCTTTAGCAGATAATGTTTCACTTACAAAGAAGTACACATATTAGAACCTCAAAGGAACAGTCCTAGGATGAAAGAATAAAGGACGAAAGAATAAGACCATTGTCCACAAATGTATTTTCTTGCTAGGCTGAGGGGATTCTTATATGCGAACGTCTAACTCTTTTGGTGAGGTGGGTTTACTGCCACAGTTCGTACTCCGTTCGGATTTGCCACATACGTCTTCATGTGCTTGGTTTAGTACCCCTCTGTTGCCTTTCTATGTAACTCTGATTGACAGTAAAATGGTGCAAGAAGGAGTAAAACCAACAAGCAGGAAGAAAAACGAAGAACAAAAAAATCAAAAGATTATTTGGTTTATTACACTGTATGACTATAGCACTAGACAGTATATTACTTCTTTCTTCCCCCACTATGTGCCTCGTGGGTAATTTATGCTTTTAAACACACTAACATGCTTCTAGTAACACTTTAAAGCTTTTGTCGCTACTATGTTACTCCAAAGACACTAAAAGGTTCTACCACTTCATTAAAAGCACGTATGTGCTTCATGTTTTCAAATCCTTAAATTGTTTACCCAGTGTGAATATCAATTTAAAAGGCACTTGTATGTATCACACCAGCTAATTTACTAGTTTAGGATGAGCAAGGTAATCAACTTACAGCACTTGAGTCTTGGCCAACCACCAAAACAATCATATCAGGCTTAAACTTCTGAACAGCAGGAATAACCAATTCTGTCATGGCATACTTATAACCCCTGTCCCCTGTTCCATTTGGTAAAGGAACATTCAAATTGTACCCAAACCCTTCCTCTTTACCAAGCTCATCAACAGTTCCACTTTGCGGATGAGACGCGCCCCACGAACCGTGGTTCATGTGAAGGGAAATTGTAAGAACTTTATCTGAATGATAGAACCCCTCTGCAGTACCATTTCCATAGTGAACATCAATGTCAATGACCACAATCTTCTTACAACCAGAACCCAAAGCCAACTGAACAGCAAGTCCAGCGTTATTAAGAAAGCAATACCCATCAGCTTGGGTAGGCTGAGCATGGTGACCAGGTGGCCTAACCAACGAGTAAGCAATGTTGCCAAACCCGTCAAGTATATACTTCATTGCTGACAGTGTAGTGCCAGCAGCTAGAAGTGCCGCATCCCAGGATCCAGGATTCAAGAACGTCCCAGAACAGATCGTCTTTCCGCCAGTCTTATCCGCTTCAACTAGTTCATTTACGTACTCTGGGAAATTATCAAATAAAACTTCAGATCAGCCTTTATTCTGAACTCCAAGCTGACATTACTCATCAGTCATCTATTCTTCTGTTGTCAATTCCAATGCCACAATTTCTACAGTATAAAGTAGCTAGTACCAGTTCCCTTCTACTTAATTTCTCAAGTAATCATTCTTTAATTTGTACTCGCATTCAAGAAAAAAAAAATCCAACCTTTTCAGAAAGTATCATAAAGTTGGTAAAAAAAAAGGCGAAAAGACATCTCTCCTTAGGGACTCTAGATGTGTCTAGAGAGTAGTAACAGCCCAGAAATAAACAGACAAAGCATAGAGAGCGAGGGTTAAAAAATAGTTGTTATTTGTACATTCCTACCTTTCTTCCAAAAAAAGAAGATACATCATCAGCAATCAAATAAAATCATTGTTATTCCAAAAGATGCTTCTGGGACATCCAATAGGGCAAATTACCCGCAGAAATATCACCGATAAACAGGACCAAACAATAAGTGGGCATTTGCTCATTCAATCAAAGTCTGATTACTAGTTTTCAGTCTGGGTACTGCCTGAAACTATAATTAACTGATGTAGTGACAATAATGGAGACCCAGACAGAGACAACCACAGCATTCAGCAAAACAGAACCAATTTAACCAAGTTCAAAGCAATACATAACCAATTCAGTCATGCTCTTTACTTTAGTATTTGATAATTCAACAAAAGTTCTGACAATCCCCACAAGTTTTCCATCTGGGTGTTCCTCATTTTAGGAATTGAGCTATGACAAAGTGTACCTCCTGAGTGGAAAGAGAGCAATTCGGAGATGAGAGCGTGCCTGCCAGTTTGCCAAGAAATGAAGGGTGCAATAGGACCCCTTTTGAGGATAGAGAGCATGTTTCTTACCCTGTCCGGGTTTTCAGGGTGCTTTTCGAGGATGTCAAGAAAACCAGGGTCCGTGCCGGTGTCAAACACGCCTTTGCCGGTGTCATGGCCGAGCATGCCGTCGTGCCAGAACACGTGGAGGTGAGCTGATTTTGAGGGAGATGGAAGAAAGGGAGGAACATGCTGAGCGGCCATGGAGGGGGGAGAGAGAGAGAGAGAGAAACAACAGGATGTCTAGGAAGTTGCAGCCTGAGTAAAAAATACACTCGGACTGGGAAAGTTTGCAGCTTAGGCCCGTTTAACACTCATTTTTTTCCTTTTTTTTTTTTCAGTTTTAGAAATTGAAAAAAAAAAGGTAATCATTTTTTTCACTTCTCTGATTTAAAAAATCAGTTTTTAAACTGAAGAGTGAAAAAAAAAAAATCTAAAAAATGATTTTTTTTTTCACTTTTGATTTTTTTTGAGACCACCACCACCCTTCCATCGTCGGCAGCCACCATAGGCGACCACCGCCGGCGGCTGCCGGCAGCCACCTCCGGCAACCACCGACGGCCAACAGCCACCTCCAGCCACCATTGCCGGCCGCTTGCCGGCAACCACCGCAGGCAGCCACTAGCCACCGCCGGCCACCACCACCGTTGACCACCGGTACACCCCACCATCGCCACAAAAAAAACTGAGTTGTCAAACTCAAAATAAAATTGGATTATCAAACACCTACTTGTTTTTGTAAAAAAAAAAAATTTAACTGCTCTTTAATGTTTTTAATTTAAAAACTGAAAACCAAAAAAAAAAATTTGTCAAACGAAGCCTTAACTGCTAACACGGATAGTTAGCTCATTTTATGATTTATTTTTTCTTTTTAAGAAAAGCCACTAATTTTTTTATTTAGCTCAATATATGACGCTGCACAAAAGAACGACATATAATATTTGACTTAGCGATAGATTTTAGAGAGTAGCTTTCAAACCAAACAAAAATTCTATTTAAAATTAATTTTCACAAAATTTATGCAGAATCAGTAATTATAGCGATTGATTTTAGAAAATAGTTTTCAGCTTAGTACAAAAGTAATTGAATACAATTTTAATCAAAGTATGCAAAATCGATAACCATTTGATACAATTCGCAAAACATTTGGTGAAGACTGTGAAAACTGTTTGGCTAAAAAGACTTGAAAATAATTTTAATATGAATAAACAAAACATAAAATAGATAAATATTGTTATTGTTTAACATATAAAAGATTTTATATCTTTTACAATGAACTATATGTTGTGATTAATTCTATTACATTTTGTAAATTCTGTTACATTTTGTATAATCATATATTTTATAAATATTTATAAGAACGATTAGTGAAAAAAAATTCAAGTCAGAAATAATTAAACATGAAAAACTGTAAAAGTCATAATAAAATGTCTATAAATAATTCTCTTCCCCTCAAGGTTAGCGAGTCCTAAAATTAATGGTACTAAAAATGTATTCAATGTCCTTTTGTAGATAATGTAAAGACAGTCTAGTACTTTTCTAGGTCACTCCAAAAGTGTTTTAACTGAAAATATTAAAAGTGGTATTTTTTATTTTAAATACTTTTTTTTGTCCGTCCAAACACTTGACAACCGAACACTTTTTTGTTAAAATTTTGTTTTGACCATACCAAAATAAATCTCAACCACCCTCTTAATCAAGCATGGTTTAGTATAACGTGTCATGAAGGTTTTTTGCCCAAACGATAGTATTCCTTCCCATATTAATTGATTGTGTTTAACTTGTACGCTTATTTAGGATATAAATAATATTTTATGAGTTTTTCATTCTACCCCAAGACAGAGAAATAGAGAGGGAGGAAAAAAAGTGGGCCAGAACATAGAAAAATGAGTCGGTAGAGAATTAAATATGGAGAGAGAAATAAAATAAAAAAGTGTAAGAATGATAAATATGGAAAAACACCTATGGAATATTTCTTAATTTGAAAAGTGATTAATTTTTTGGGATAGCTAAAAAAAATACATGATCATTTTTTTTAGGATGGAAGGAGTATGCTATAAGAAAATTCATCATAAACCCAAAGTTATGAATACTGTACCGGAGTGCGTACTGTTTTCTCCATGAAATGGTACGTACCGGTACCGTCTCAAAATTTTTATCAACAATATCTATTTGTATTATTTATTCACTGGCGAAGTAACAATATATACATATATATTTTTACTTACAGCTCCTCTAAAATAAACTGTTTATCTTATAGAGCTTGATTTATCATAATTTTCAAATAAGCTAGTTTGTTAAATAATAATGTCTTTGGGTTCAAGAATAAGTTATTTTTGTGTGTGTGCATGAGCGGGTGTGTGTAAAGTAATACATCATATAGATGAAAGAATATGATCAAAGTTTACAGGTATGAAGTGATCAAAGATAAGTGAATATTGAAAACTTATCAGGAATGATTTTGCAAATTGTAATGAATTTTATAAGCAGGAGGTTACAGATATTTTGATTAGTATAATAGAACTTAGAGTGTCTTTATATTTAGTCTGTATATGATCAATTTACAAAATTTCTAATAAAATTTGTTACTTTTACATTTTTTGAAGGAACCGGATATCTCGGCCGGTATCACCTATACCGGCCGGTACAACCGGTACCGAGTGGTATTTTGACCGGTACAAAATTTAAAGGATATCGTACCAGTAAAAGGTAAAAACG
This sequence comes from Escallonia herrerae, assembly GCA_033070095.1. Taxonomy (NCBI): domain Eukaryota; kingdom Viridiplantae; phylum Streptophyta; class Magnoliopsida; order Escalloniales; family Escalloniaceae; genus Escallonia; species Escallonia herrerae. The sequence continues at coordinate 235,707 of JAVXUP010001235.1, read as the reverse complement.
GTACATACTGGCCGATAAGACCGGTATCAGTACGGTATTGATAACTATGCATAAACATCTGAGAAAAGGACCAACAAAATCCTTAATAGATGATAAACATGAAAGAGATTTGTTTTTAAGCATAAAAACTAAAAAAAAAAAGACATGCTTGCAACACTAATCACCAAGTAGGTGGAGAAAGTGGATATAGCTGCGGCACGACAATCATGAGTTTTTACCCTAATTAATACATATTTAAAACTTAATTATCAATATACTCAATTTTGAAACTTATTTACCCGCATACCACACTTTTAAAAATCGTTGTTTGAAATCACGATTTCAAAGTAGAAATCGCTGTTTTAAACAACGATTTCTTCTTTATTTATGTTGTAAAGTAGAAATAGAAATCGTTGTTTCAAACAGCGATTTCTACCTTGAAATCGTGGTTTGAAACAACGTTTTCCAAAAGTTTGGTATGCGAATAAAGAAGTTTCAAAATGTGTAAATTGGTAATTAAGTTTAAAAAATGTATTAATTAGGAAAAAACTCCGACAATTATCGAAAAACCAATTTTACAAAAATGACCAAAAACTTCTTGAAAAGCGAGCACAACTCCCCAATTAGGAGAGAAAGCATGTAGAAAATTCCCTTGCCTACAAAGGATCACCATATCTGCACTTAGTTAAATCCACAGATCCTGACTAACTTTTTTACTAAGGCTAAGAGTGGTTGCAAGACATAGAGACACGAATAACATTAATGGAATCTTCAACCACAACAGAAAATGAGAAACTGGGTGCGGGAGTCTCTGACCAGAAGATAGACACCCCCTTATGACAGCTAGGATTAAAAAAAAAGGATTTCACAAAGAAATAATAATAAAAAAAGTCTTGTCTGACGTGTAATTCCCTTATTATCATACCATAATGGTGGACCAAGGTTTCAGCCTTTTTTCTCAAACGCCTACTAGGAGGAAGCATGTCCCTATCTTCTCCATCAGGCCTATATACTGTCATGCACTCGAGAGGTCTGTCTGAACCACCATCACTCTTGGTGGCTATTAAAAGATGCTTACGAGACAAAGAGCTTCGAGTAATGTTGGCCGCACCATCCTGCCTCCTCTGGGGTTCAGGAGTTGAGAAAGTCCCATGTGCATGATCGGCTAATATTCCTTATATTCTCTATCCCACCATTCAGGGCAACACCGGGTTACACAAGTCCCAAAACCTGATGAGTAGGCAGTGATCTTAACTATGGACCTCATATATTATAATAAATGATAAAGAGATAAAACTGGTGAAGACGATCCAAAGAGATCAAAGGGAGGCCACCATCGTGTTCACCTGGGAGATCCTGATGAAATACGAAGTGCCTTAAAAACCTGTGAGAAGAATACTGCTCAAGGCATAAAGATCTTCACGGTGCAAGGTCAGGTAGCTAAAGCTGAGGCTCACAAAGTAGTTAAACTTCGAGAGGGAGAGTTCATTGTTGTCAGTAAGAGTTTGGTCTTGACTTATTTGCTTCGCATTTGAATGCCAAGTGAAGTCTTTCTCTTGCATGATGTGTTTGCGAGCACCAAATTCATCATAGGGGACAGTCGAACCTTCGGCCCATTACTTCTCCTTTAGAGGACCAGCTACTAGCTGTCGGATGATGAGTGTCAAAATATTGTGCTAACCAGACATAAACGTAATGCACTAGAAAACTATTGCTACTTTTCCAGGGTGTGAAGACACAGATATTCCATCAAGATCTTTATAAATTCTCGTCAAAACGGACCTGGTTAAGTCAAACATATGAACCTTAGCCATCATGCTTGCCGCCTTAGAAATGCCAGCACAAATCTGTTGCAGTTCTTTAACTAGAAGACAGAAGACACACAACCAGGAAGACAATAAAGTCGCCAGATACATCTCTTCACGACAATCATCATCTACTTAGAGCTTGCATCATGATGTTTCGTCGACTAACCCTTAAAGAAGGGATTGCCCTTAAGGGAGTGCTAGCAAAACCAGAACCCTGTCCATTCTTTCCACTCTGCTAAGATTGATAGTGAAGGGGTCCATCGTACCAAAACTTTATTGATTCTGCAATGCTGATCTTTGGACCATTCCTCTCTTTGTTGTGAATAAGGTGATGATATGCTGCAAACAGATACTGACAACTAACAAGGACCATATAATTTCCTCATTTTTCAGTTGAGTCTTGTTGCCGTCATGCCCATAAATGCCGGTCAACAGAGGACTTGTGCATCAGGGAAAGTCCATGTGCAAGACATGTTGAACGCATTTATAGAACCAGTCTGCAAATCCTTGCTGTGATCAAATTCGTCAAGCCAATAGATGACTTACACACATGAAAAGTCATGTCAACAACACTTTTCACGAGGGTAATTCGACATTATTGTCACCATATATCCAGACATGAGCAAAAGTATTAATAGATATACAAATACAAGTTGCTTGCAACAATGCAACGTCCTGTAAAAAGATCGATGTACAAGCAGACAAATACAGATGAGGGTAGTCAAGTACATTTTGAAATAAATAAATAAATAAATAAGAAAAAAAATTGACTTTTGTTTTTAAGAAAAAAAAAGGTTAAAACATCCATGTCCCTGAGATTAGGATAAACTTACAGTAAAAAATACTAACTTTCAAAATACAACAAATCGTGACCAAAAACTTTGAAGAGGTATCAGGTGTGTCCTTCCTTCCTAAATTCGTGAAAAAAGTATAGTTTTAAGCTGTCATCGATGCGTACCTCCAAAATTCCATACTACTCTTTTATGACATATACACGGTGCATACTATACAAAAATTTAAAATCTTAGTTTTTCAAATCAAACCATAATTTTCAAATTAGGGTTTTAAACTCTCTCTCTCTCTCTCTAGATCTTCTAAGTTCAAAATAGGTTTTCCTTGATATAGTTTTTCTTTAATATACCCCTAGATAATAATAGTGAAACCCTCTCATTCTCCCCCCACCCCACTGCCACCCCCTCCCTCCCCCACCCTACAACGTGCCCCATCCCTTCCCCTACCTCGCTGTCGCCATAACCTCCCTTCACCACAGCACTCGCTCCTCACCCAATGTGGCCACCGCCCCATCACTTCGACTCGATGAGAACCCTATGCTGCCACTAGTGGACACCAACTGGCCGAAAAAATTCATCATGCCCCATGACCTAGTGGTTTCTCTACCTTTTGTGGCAGTGGAGTTTGTAGGCTAGTGGCAACAGTGTTGTCGACGAGCATTTGGGTTGTAGAAAGCACTATGGTGGCAAACTGCCTCGAAAAAGATCCCCTCGAGGATTTTAATTTAGAGTCGCCATCTTATTTAATTAAAGGAAAATAAGAAAAACCTCGAATTGACTCTAAAGTTTCCAAGAAGGACTGCTAGTTTATTGAAACCAAGAGAAGGATTCGGGGACTAAGTTATGCAATGGGAAGGTGTTAGGCACCCACCGCACCCGTCCAGTCTCTACTTTATTTTTATTAAATTCTGGACTTAAGCACACATAGCATGCAAAATATGCCCTAAGTTAATTATTGTGTTTTTGATTTGAAACTCAACATCAAGGGTCAAATTGCTTACGTATCCGATCGGACTAATCAGAATCAAAACCGTTGTAATTCGACTCTGATCCTACCGGTAGTAATCTACTTTTCAAACTTGAACTCTAGACAAAGAAATGTAAAACACTTCTTTTTGTTGTTTTTGACTTGAAATGTGATCATGGGGAGGGGAGATAATCTACATGATTTCCTAAACTAAAAAAAAAGGATAAAGATTACCTCTTGAAGTAGCTTATCTTGACGACTCGGGGATGTTCTCCGAATGATCCACCATGCAAAGAATACAAGAGACTTCTGACAGTGAATTTGAATGGCTTGGATTCTCGAGAGAGAAAGAATATCACTCCACAAGGAAATGGTACGCAAGATCTACAGAGAATAATTTCTTGGACCCCTGAAAATGAAGGCAAATGGCCTTTTTATAGTGCTTAGGGGTCGCAGAATCCATCAGAATAAATGATAAAAACGCAGATTGACAAAAGTCAACTAACAGACGTATGACGAACCACCTCGAAAAAATATCTATCAAAATTAAAAGGAAATAGGAAAAACCTAGAAATGACTATAAAGTGTCCAAAAAGACAACTAGTTTATCGAAATTGAGAGAGGGGTTCGGGTAAAGGTGTCAAACAGGCTGGGGGCCAGTGGGCTAGCCCAAAAAAAGCCAAACCGGCCTAGCCCGTTAGATGAACAGTATTGGCGCTGGGCCAAGGATCTGGACCAGTGTTGGGCTACCATTTCTCCAACATGGCTTGACCTGGCCGTCGAACAGCCTAAATCAGACCCGATCCAGGCCCGGCCCTAAAAAAAGCCTAAATTCAGCCCGTCTTTTTGCCCTTATCTGGCATGTTTGAGGCTCAGACCTGGTCCGGCTGGGCCCTAAAGTTTAAAATTTCAAAAAATTTAGATCCCCCCCCATACTCTTATTTCTTAAGATTCCACTTTTACCCCCTTCCCGGCAGCTATATAACGGCTAGTTTGGAGGTATGTTCGTCCAACCATATTTCAAAACTCTTTCATCTACCTTTAGATATTTACCCTCCCAACAACTATAAACAGTTAGTTTTTATGGGTATTTTGGTCTTTTATGAACTTTAAAGAATCTATAAATTCACCCCCTCTTCTTCACTTTTTTACACAATCTTCTCACTCTCTCTTATCTAAATTCTACAAGCTTTCCTACCATATTTGTTACTAAGTACTAACCCTCTCAAATTTTCAATTACAAGTATTATTTAATTATTTAGTACTTTTATTCTTTTCCATTTAATTACTCTTACCAGTTTTATTTTTCATTCTTGTCAAACAATTTTAATGTAAAAAAATGTCTTCTTCAAGATTATCAAAATCATGTAGCCAAAAATGTCCACCACCACCACAACCACAACCACCACAATTTCAAGATCAAGCACTAGTGGGTATAGATACCCAAAATTTTATCTAGTTTAACTAAAACATTCTAAAATTTAAATATACACCTTCACAAAACTACCGACATTTTAGTCAATAACGCAGCTCGGTTGGCGACACTAATCCTCCAAGGTAAAATCTTATCCCGATGAGTGGTCATCATGATGAAGGACCAAGTAATCCTGCCTCTAGTCTTCTAGAAGTCCAAAAGACAAAAAAAAAAAAAACAATCTCTAAGCTAAGTATTGATATCATTTTGACCAGATTACACTTGATGGCATTCAAAACGCTCAATGTAAGTACTGTGTAAAATTATTTTCACCTTGTAGTAGTAATTCACATTTGAATAGGCATTTCTCGACATGTGCACCTAATCAAGACCATGTCGATTATAATCACGATAAGTTATTTATTTATAATCAGCAAGGCCAAAGAGATGGTCTTGCTGAATTTATGCTAATGATGGACAAGCTTTTAACTTTGCTGATATGGTAAGTACTCTAGATATATAAATAACTATAAGCAACCTTTGTATAAAAAGTTTCATAGAAACATAACTAGCTCTGATGCACTTAGACTGTATAATGTTACTAAAGAATACTTGATTGATTATTTTGATAAATTTTAATTATAGAGTTAGTCTTACGTCAGATGTTTAGAAATCTCCTTTTATTTTGGTTATTATACTTGTGTGACGGCATATTCAATTGATTCTGATTGAATTATGGACAAGAGAATCATCATTTTTGAACTCTTTCCCTATCTGCATGATGCATTTCATGTTGCTGATATTGTACGCCAAGTATGTAACATGTTTAAATTAACGAATAAGGTTATGAGTATCAGTTTTGATAATACTTCTAATAATATAGCCGCTATTCAAGTCCCAAAGATGAACCTTAGACCTATAGTTGGTTTGCCATATAATTAATATAATTGTTCAGGATGATTTAGCTGCTGCAGGAGATATTATTCACAAACTGAGGGCTGTGGTAGAGTCTATTCATTTTTCAGGTCTGAGATTACAGGAATTTATAACTTTGTGTGCTCATTATGGTTTGCCTCGTACGAGACCATTTACAGATGTTGTGCACATGTGAAACACCGCATATAAAATGCTTTTACATGTTATGTTATACAAACAAGTGTATATTCACTACCTACTAATCTTGTTCCCACAAGGCTTGCTAACTCCCGACGAATGGTAGTTAACTACACACCTAATTGGATTTTTGGAGGTATTTTACACGTTTACCGTTATATTGTTTGGTTCATACTATTCCACGTCCCCTTTTGTTGTATTAGAAATTCTAAAAAATGCTAATGTTTTAGAAAAATGGAGATTATAGAACCCTTTCATGATATAGTACAGCAGATGGACATTAAATTTCATAAATATCGGAAGGAATTGCCTATTGCTTTTGTTTTCGCCACTAATTTGGATCCTAGGCTCGAGTTACATAGATACATGTCTCAATTTTATAAGTATGTGAAAAAATGTGCTACTCGGCAGTTGAGACAACCAAGCTTACACAGAGTGTAAGTTATTTGAAGATCTTTATAACTTTATAAAAATTCTGCTGACGTGCGCGGGCATGCTACATCGTCCAGCGGTCAAATATATTATGAGTCATTTCTTAGGGGCATTGAACATGTAGTGACAAAACAAACAAGAGCAGAAGCTACTTCTAGGTCTATAGGTTCATCTTCTTTTTCCTCTTTTTAATAGAATTGATTTACATGCAAATACTTATCATTCTTCTTTATTATCAATGGATGAGCAAATGAATTTTCATTTGTGAACCTTTTGGAAAAAAAATGCAAATATTTATAAAACTTTATCCCAGCCTGGGATGTATTACCGGTGCAAACCTCCATGGTTGCTTCAAACCTTATGAAGGACTTTATATGTGAGACATAATGTAGGTTAGGGTATTGGGCTAAGAAACAAATAGTAATAAGGCTAAAAAAAACTCAAGTATGAAGCCAAAGTCCTAGTTTATGCACATGGGTATCGAGCCTAAAAGGTGACTAAGTTGCCTACCTATCCCATTAGGGGAATCAGTCAAATGTACTTTAAATCGGATCTACTGAACATCAATTCTTGAAACTCAACCAATGGCAATTTCATGCGCTGAACTTCGACGATGATTCTTCAATTCTATTTATTTCCCTTTTTTCGTTCTTCTTCTTCTTTTTTTCTCTTTTTTCTTCAAGGCTTCTTCCTTCTTTCGAGATAGAACAAATGATCAGCATGGTTTCAATCATCACTTATCTTCAAGACCTTGGTTCATATGAAGAGGAACCTTTTCAATGTTGAGTTGACTTTGCCGCATTATTTAGGACATAGGCACACAATGGAGACTACCCGCCCCAAGGTTAGAAATATAGGCTGCCAAAAGAAAAGCTAAACATTTTAGGCATAAAAGGGCTAGCAAGGGGTAAAATTTAGTATATGGTAATCTGGATGATATGTGGAGACTGAACAATGGCCTCCAATCATTGGGAATGCTCATTTTGAGGAAGACTTGTTCAAAGCTATTTGAGGTCTCTCTCTCTCTCTCTTGCCCTTATTTCTTCCTAGACTGCCCTGCTCAGGGTTTTTAGTCTAGCGTGCTTTTTCTTCTCCCTTTTTTTCCAAGATAAATGGGCCATGCTTATTGTCTTTGAGGATTATGTCTGCTTTTGGTGAATGGGCGGGTTGGCCAAGAAAATGATTCATGGCCTTTTAATGATAGTCTCCTAAATTCTCACTCAAATGTCTAAGTTTCAAACCAAATTTTCCTGTTAGGTTTGTTGACATTCAATTTCGAAGGAAATGAAATTCTAATTTTTAAGCTTGAAAAGATAGTGAGTCACCATTCCCAAGTGCAAAGAAGAATTGTCAACGAGATAGACCACTAGGCTTAAACTCAAAATCATCCTTTATATGTTTGTCATGTGACTGGTTGATATGAAATCAATCAGTATGAAATCGGGCAATTACCTCTTGCTCTTAGAATTTTTTTTATGCTCTCGATGCTTAATAGACGTACAATGTATATCCGACTCAAACCCTAAAAGAGACTTCTATGAGTTGAAAATTTTCTCTTTGTTTTTTTAAAATTTCTTTTCAAGAATTAAGAAGAAAGAAAGGACGACTCAATGAAGAAACTAAGAAGACACAATCGGAGGACGCACATACGCACTGTTTATTTCTTCAATTTTTTTTTATTTTGATTTCTTACTACCCTAGAAAGAGAGCAGAAAGCGGGAAAGAACATATGACTCAATAAAGAAATTAGTACCATAAAATATGGAGAGGCACACAAGCACACCACAGATTTAAAACATTAAATTGGTCGATTTCTACCCATTCAAAAATTGCACACCAATTAACTAGCTAGTCAACCTTGTGGGTTAACCGTCTAGTTGTTCAATAGGTAATTCTAAATTTTGGGAGAATGTCTAAAAAAGTGAGGTGAAGACTAACCGCCCAGTTAGCCTTGTAGATTAATCGGTTGGTTGGTCAGTGAGGTAATCATGGATTTCTAGAAAATTCTGGGAAAATAGGGTCCCGACTAACCGTCTGGTCACCTTGTGGTTAACTGGCCGGTTAGTAAGTGGGTTCAGGGTTTTGACTTGAAAATATTCTGGAACAGGGAAAGTTTTAATTAACCGTCTAGTCACTCGAGAGGTTAACGGGCAGGTTGCTCGGTGGTGTTTAAAAAAATCTAGTGCAGGGATGGTTCTGACTAATCGTCTGATAACTTGATGGGTTAATTGGTCGATAAGTCAGTAGGTTGGATGTTTTGGACTTGAAAATTCTTAGGAAGGTCAAGGTTTTGGCTAACCGAGAAGTCAGTGGGTTGGATGTTTTGGACTTGAAAATTCATAGGAAGGTCAGGATTCAGACTTACTGTTCGGTAACCTGGTGAGTTAATTGGCCAGTAAAGTCAGTTGGTTGGACGTTTTGGACTTAAAACATTCTTGGGATGGTCAGGGTCTGACAAACCATCTGGTAACCTGGTGGGTTAACTGACCGGTTGGTCAGTGGGTTAAAAGTTTTGGATTTGAAAATTCTTGGGAAGGTCAGGCTTTTGACTAACTGTTTAATAGCCTGGGGGTTAACCGACAGGTTTGTTAGTGGGTCAAGGGTTTGATTTGAAAAAAATCTGGAATGGTGAGGGTTCTTACTAACCGTCCGGTCACTCAGGAGGTTAACGGATAGTTACTCATTGTGCTTAGGGTTTTTTTTAGGGAATTTTCTAGAGGGACAAGGTTCTGAATAACCGTCCAGTCATCTGAGGGATTACCCGGCTGGTTGGTCGGTGTGGTTGAGTTGTATAAACCAGCCAGTTTTGAATTTTTCCAAGCAATGCACCTGTTGACTAATCGTCTGGTTGGGAGTGCGGATAACCAGTTGGTTAGTCAAAGTCTCTCTTTTTTGTAAAATTACTAGTTTAGCCTACAGAACGCTGGTTAGTTTCCCTACCAATATGCCATGGGCCAATACAGGTATTCTTGCAACAAAAGGGCAGAACAGTGAATGGTCCTAATGTGTGGTTTCTGCTTATATTACCGCTGTAAACCTCATATAGGCTCGACTGTTCCATATACGTCATGCCCGTAACTAGGAAGTTAAAAATCGTCGATCAACAGTACATAGACAAGTCATTTAACATACCAAGAAACCAAAATAAATCTTTAGTACGAGGCAGTGGAGTTGAGAGGTCAATCGAAAGATCGCCTTGAGCCCAAGAGGACCAAAGGCTTCAACTGTCACTCTCGAATGGGTGGATTGGGGTGAGACGTGAGCGTGAGTGAGGTATGGGAAATAAAAAGTGCAAATACCACAGCTAATTAGTCATATTGTACATGCCACAAAATACAAAGAAAAATACAACAAGGCCAATAAATCAAGAAAAACTTTTCAAGTCTAGTCCTCTCAGTGTTCATAGGCCCCCAGCGAAAATACAAGAGAATGGTTCGGGGACTAAGTTACGCAATGGGAAGGTGTTAGGCACCCATCGCGCCCTTTTGGTCTCTACTTTATTTTTATTAAATTTTGGCCTAAAAAACATATAGCATGAAAAATATGATAAAACTAACCCCAAGTTTATTTTTTATGTTTTTAGCTTGAACTCGGCATCAGGGTTCGAATTGCCCACATATTCGATTGGACTAATTGGAATCAAAATACCATAGTATGAGTCTAATCCTACGAGAAGTAGTTTATACTTTGAGACTTAGACATATACTTAGAAATCTAAAAGAATTTTTTGATTTTTGTGATAGAAATGTGACCACGCGAAATAGAAGGCCCTCTAGACCATTATTATCTAAGCTAGTCTAGAAAACTGTAAATGTACCTCGAGAAAGCGCTGGCTTAGAAGCTTCGGAACTCCTTATGATGAATCCATGATGCATGTGACTTGTGTATATAGAAATGAAACATGAAGTGTTAAATACCCATTAGAGATGATCTACCATTTCTATGAAAGAAATGGTATTAAAGCTCTAGAGAGAAAAAGTTTGTCCTTAAAATTGTAGGCCAAGGGTCGTATTTATACTGGTCTGGGTCACCAGAAATGGTAAAGATGATGATATCAATCTATGATCTGATGATAAGATTGAATATTTGATAAAAATTGCAGATTGATAAAAGACAACTAATCGGCCGGTTTGTCAAAAACTATTTGGTTAGTCGACAACGGGCATGTTCATCTCACAGATTGAAAAAAATGATATTGTTGAATTTTGAGGCATTATCTGACCCTATTTTCAATAATTATCTCTGATTTGTTAGATGAGATGTACTAGATATTTTCAAGTCGCCTAATCAATCACAATCTCTTGACCTTAACCTAGGTTAAACCTAACTAACTAATTAAACTAATTACCCAATGGACCGGGCCCAATTAATTTGGGTTAAACTGACTGGACTAGACTGACAAATAGACTATTAGAGGACTGACTAAACCGAATTAAGTAAATAATGCCTATCACTTATTATTATGTTACACCTAACATTAAATAATAAATTTTATTTATTAATAAAGCTCAACATAAATTTAAAAAGATCAAATGAAACGATAAAAAATGGGGTGTCTACATGATGAGTAGTCGAAAACTGGACAGCTCACCCCATAAATTAAAAATAAAAATTTCAAATTCCGGGGCATTAACTAACCCTATTTTCGATAATTATCTCTCAAATCGTAAATGAGATGTACCGAATTATGAATAATTTACTTCCTAACTAAAAAATAGATTGATTTCATCTTTGTATCAAGGATATTTCATGAATTATTTTCTCAAGTTATCTAAACCAAGTAAATCAATTAGAATAATCTAGACTTTGGACTGGATTAGACACAATTGGACTGGACATGTAACAAGACTAAGCTGTTGGACGAGACATGCAACTCGACTAGACATGTAACTGAGGAATTGAACTAGTCTAGACTAAATTAATTAATTAGGTAACATTACTAGGTCTAAACTCAATAATGCACTTTAATTAACAATAAAGCTCATTATTTATTTAATTAAAAATAACTACAAAAATTACGTATCTACAGAGCCCCTCGGTGATAGAGCTCGCTTGTGGGCAAACATTACGAAAAAAAAGACAACACATTTTTGTAGTAAAAGCACGGAAAACACCACATCACTTAAAGACGGACTTAAATGACTCATACAGATATGGGGTCAGACTTTTACAGGCTTCCTATGTATCCTCAAAAAAGCAATTAGACCAACTTAGTTCAGAGAGAATAGGGATATCATTTGAAGCAGGAGTCAACAGTAGCAAAAATTGGTCATCGAATAATATTATCACGAAATTCAAAAATGTCAAGTCCCAAAATTCAGAGCCAACAACGCGTCACCAAGTGGTTTGTCGTCTAGGGAACGAAGATAACAAGTCATGAAGCTGAAGCCAATAACACGTCACTAAGCGGTTGGCCGTCTAGATAGATGAAGATAAACAAGTCTAGAAGCCGAGCCAATAACGCATCACTAAGTGGTTGGTCGTTTAAATACTTGAAATGGGTGATCCTCAAGAGTCAGACCAACCACGCTTCACCAGGCAGGTGGTCATTAAGAACATAGCAATATACCCAAGAGCCGTAGCCAATAACGTGTACAAACAGTTGGTCGATTGAGTATATATAAACGAAATGAGCCTAAGAGCCTGAGCCAACAAGGTGGACAAATGGTTGGTCGCTTAAGAACTCTAGACTTATATTTAAGAGTGGGTGCCAACAACGTGTACAAACTGTCGGTCGCTTCTATTTATATAAAAAGGATGAGCCTAAGAGCCAAAGCCAGTAATCTGTACAAATGGTTGGTCGCCTAGGAACACTGGACTTATATCTGAGAGCCGGAGATAACAACATGTACAAATGGTTGGTCGCTTAAGAGATGAAAATAACTTGTTTAGAAGTCGGAACCAACAACGCGTTACTAAGCAGTTGCTCGTCTAGACATCAGAAGAATGGTTACCCAAAGAGCAAAAGCCAACAACGCGTCACTGGGCGGTTGGTCACCTACGTACACCGATCATGCTCCAAACCTAAAGCCAACAACGCGCCACTAATCAGTAGGTCACTGACATATATAGAAACTCCAAGAATACCACTCAAAGCCAGAGCCAACAATACCGGGAAGACAATTGGTCATTGAGTGCAGGACATATCAATTTAACTAATAAGTAGAAGAGCAAGATGCCTTAGATTTGGTGCTGGCCTTATTACACTGTACCAATTTGAACAGAGTAACAGATTTGAAGAATCTGGGTCGTGCAACAACCGAGAGACAGGAAAACAGGCATGCGTAGGTGAGCATGCAAGCACACAAATGTTGGACAAAAATGCATTCAGACAAATAAATATGTATCATACGGATTGCACATGTAGACAAACACACCAAATTATATTGATGATGAAAGCACATGAAGCATACAAGCACATAAGTCAATTTTCTTTTCCCCGGGTTTGAAAACCGGCCGGTTGATCATAACCTAGAAGAATTTTTGAAATTTTGAAATTTTGGGTAGAAAACTAGCCTGTTAGTCAGCATATTTTGAAAAAATTTGGAATTTTTGTACGAAACCCGGCAAGTTAGTCAGCCGCTAAGTGAATTTTGAAAGTTGAAGAGTCGAAAGCCGACTGGTTAGTCAATCTCATTAACCTACTTAAATGACAAAACCGGCTGGTTTTGCCGCCCAGTTATGTTTGCAACTTTAGGGTTTTTGTCAAATAATTAACTTAATGCAACCCTAATCTCTTTTAAATATTCTCTCTACGACTTCTAAAACGTGTAATCTTGTCCTAGTCACACCCCTAGCTTATAAACTCAACCAATCCTTCCTCGATTTCTCTCATCATTGCTAAATCATGGACGAGTATGTTCGAACTTGAAAAGGTCACGAGGGAGGACCTCAAATCGAGAAGATTACTCGATTATGGCTGAAGAATCGGCCAGACGATCGCTCTTTACTGACTCTCGAGCAATGAACTTGTCTTAGCCATTTTTTTTTTGCTGAGGAGGTAAGTTTTGCTCAAATTTTATTTTCCAGACACACTATTTCACCTTGCTTCACACACACACACACACACACACCATGCCCTTAGCAAAGTATGACCGACATATAAGGTTTTTCATGCAATTCACATGTGAACTAGACGGTTCTTTGAATTTGCTTCCTCATTTTGCGATTTTGTAGCTCCTCGGTATGAATATGTATTATAGGGGCTCCTCCTAATCTCGTTAGAGAATGGTGGCAAAAATCCCCAGACCCATCAAGGTTAGGTTACGGGTTTTGGTCCTTTTTTGAATGGGTTGCGTGCTTTACCCAGAGCAAAAGACACCTTCTGTGTCTAGCTGGGCATTGGTGAGACTCCACCAACACCTTCCACATGCCGTTCAAGAAGACAACAGTCACCTTGTTCGACTTCACGAACGACACTAGTGTTCGTGCTTAAGGGAGGGCCATACCTTGGGCCCATGATCTCAATAAGGACCAGGACCTCGTGGTTTGGTTGCTTAGTTATGAACCGTCCTACAAAAAGGGCAGTTCGATCCTACTGGACCCTCTGTGCTTATTATAATAACATGAACTTGGAGAAGGTGGAGCCCATGGTGGTTGACCAATTTGTCCGCGACGAAATTAGTAATACTATTCATGATCGTATCAAGCAATATAAGAGAGAAGTACATTTTTTATTCTGGACCACAAGAGTTATTTATTTTGATCTCTATCTTTCTACATGTAATAGATATTGGTATGTACCCGTAATATAACTAGGAAGACAGTTTAAATAACACACAGAACCCCCTTGGGAATGAAATTCTACTCCTCGCCCCCTTTTCCCAAGGATTTATTTATATTTTTTGGGAGACACCCTACTTACTAAGAGAGATGACTCTATCCAACTCTGGTGTCTGCAGGCTTTGAAGACTATAGATGAGGTCAGGGAGTGCGACTGGGGTACTTTCACTCTTTCATATCTGTTTCGATCTATGAGTGTGGTGTTCCAGAGCCACTTCATGGGTTATTGTGATGTCTGAGAGGTATGGCTATGCTCTCTGATTATTTTTAAATTATTCCATGCATGATCTAAACATATTTCTCACATATTTTGTATGTTTATATATTTGGTCTTTTGAGGTACATGATTCTCGTGCTTTCTAACTGGGGAAGGTATACACTGGTGAGACTATACCAGCGATGACCCCATGGTATTTCGGGGATGAAAGGGTTAGGGTCACAGAGTTTGTATACCAAGACAGCTTCAGTGGGCTGAGAGAACACCCGATAAGCAATTCATTAACTTTTGCAATTTTCTTGTCTAAACATGCTTATCAAATTCTCATCTCTTTTCTCCTTTGGTTTCAGGCTTTCCTGTCTTGTGGTGGGGGGAAGTAGAGGATTATGCTGAGGAGCTAGCCCACACCCAGTGCTAGGTGTTGTCAGTGGGACCCTCGTAAGAGGAGTTCTACCTAAGAGATAAGGTTCTTCCTCAGCACCATCAGGATGTTAATGTTTAGATTCTGGCTTCCCCTCTATAGGATATGTACTGAATGACGAAGCTCGAAATGAACTTGAAGCAAAGTTTACTTAGGGGGATCTCAGTGTCCTCCTTACAATGGTTGAATGACCCTTATACCTATGCGGCATTCGTGAGAGAAGACTTGGTGCCTCTTTTGACCTTAGAGTGGCTGAAGAAGATAAAAAAAGAGAGAGCGACCCAAGAAAGAAGGGGAAGGGCAAGAAGAAGGTCAATGTGGCTGAGGGCGTCTAGTTCCCTCCATGGACAGTGTCGGCCTTTTGTAGGGGGAAGATCAAAGAGCAGGAGCCGATCCTCCAGTGGGAGAAAGACCCGAAGATGTATGGGCTTAAAGAGTTGGCTAGGATCCACACAGTAATCTCTAAACTTGAATGAATTATTTTGCTAGATCTTAATTCTGTGTCTTTTCCTAATGTAGGTCCCATGTTTCCTGCTCGGATATGCTTATTGGATGATCCATAGTCTCAAAGGCATGGTGTCCGGCTATTGTAATTTGCTGTCCGTGTACAGAACCTCGGAGGAGTCTATAGACACACCTACTCCTACACCCTCTATGCCACCTTTTAGAGGTGGATCGACCAGCTGACTGCTGCTACTACTACTCCTAGGGTGACTCGCATCATGCCCAAGGGGAATCATGTGAAACTTGGGTGATGACTCAAACATGGGAGTAGAAGGCTAAACCAGATAGCTGACTCCCTTTAAAGGTACGAAAGTGGCCCTAGTAGTAAGAATAAGACTCCAACCACTCCAACTTAAAAAAGGCAAAAGTCATCCCAGGTTGCCGAAGAAGAAGAATATACAAGGGTGACAAGGAAGAAACATAGACCAAGGAAGCCAAAGATGAGGCTGAACAGGAGCCAAAGAGGAGGCCTAGGAAGAAGCTGAGGAAGCTTTAGAGTCTAGTGGTAAGAAAGAGCCCAGCCCCAGGAGATTCTGAATAAGATTTTAAAGAATGATGTTGCTGAGGTCCTAGGTCTAGAATAGGCCTAGATGTTAGAATCTTTGCTTTTAAACATTTGTTGTAAATGTATAATTATTTTTCTGTCTTTTTAGTTAAAAACTAAGTATTTAATTCCTATTCCGATGTGTATTCTACTTTTATGCTCAGACACATGTAAAGAAAAGAAAAGAAAAGAAAAGAGATGGGCTTAAAATGGTTGAAAATTTTGCATTGAGCTGGATGATTGACAGGAACAGGGTTTGGCCTAAAAGCAGGTAAACCTTGCAAATTTTCCCAAAATCTGACTAATCGAGTGGCCAAAAATATTTTTCGATGAGAACTGGCCGATTGGTCAGAACCTAAATCCAAAATTTAAGGCAAAATCGGTGGTTGATCAGGAGAAAAATTGACTTTTCAAGTAAAATCAGTCGGTTGGTCAGAAGAAATTTTTTCTGAAAAAACCGAATGGTTGGTCAGAAAGAAGAACCATCAAATAAGCAAATCAAACTGGAAAATCGGCCAGTTATTCTAAAACCTTTCGATTTTTCTAACTTTTTTATTTTTAATTTTTTTTACTCCTAACCCTATTCAAATTAGGGTTAGACGATCCTATACAATTTTTTTTGCATTCAACCTGCATTCTCTCCGAGAACTCCAAATGGAGTTTGAAGACGATCCCACAATCTTCGAACTCTAATTTCGTGCCTTCATTGATTCCTTCAACAAGATCAAATTGATTCACTTAGACGGGTGATTTAACCCGAAATCTGTGGTGAGCTTGAGCATTATAGTGATTTATGAAGACATTTTTTTGTGCTGCATGCAAGTTCTGAGATATATATGATCATGTCTTCTATTTTGGTTTGAATGAACTCTGCCCTACTTTCACTTCTCGAACTTGGTCGGTATCCTAACTAATTTGTCATTTGCTCTCATAATTTTCCAAGGTGTTTATGCCAAAGCCCTCAAGACCTTGTTGAAGATAAAAAGAAGCGTGCTTGATATTTCATTTGGGGTGAAGGTATTCTGCTCTCTCCAGTGATAAACTCATTTTTTTGCCAAACCAACTGGTCGTAATCAACAGTATGCCGGTGGTCAGGTAGCTGTCGATGATCAATAGTGTGCTTGGTAGCTAGATATATCTTTTTTTGGCCCTAGGTTGCTAACGTGAGCTAGCTTATATTGATTCAAGTATCCACCAAAGGTAAAACCCTAATCCCTTTAGTGGTAGCTGAGACTTTGCATGGTATTACAGATGTGCATAAAGATCTAAGTGTGCCTGTCGTGGGTAGTCCCTTGCTTCTATATACGTGGTTGCTAGATCACATGTGTTTGATAGCCAAACCTGCATAAGGGTATAGCCTAGTGCCTTCCGTTCTCCGCATCTGCTCTTTGAAGGTCGTTTAGGAATAGATAAATGGACTGCTTCTTTTGTGTGTGGGAGTTCAAAGATATCCATTGAAACTGCAAATGGTGGAGGGCTTACGGGCCTACTCTGAGAAATGTCGTTATCATTTTGTTTCTCTTAGGGGTGTGTTTTACATCATTCTACTTCGCCTATCAAATCCTAAGGCAGTTTGATTATGAGCAGGCAATGCCATAAGTTTATAGTGCGTTTGTAGGGGTGCAAGCCCTTAACCCTTCCATAATTGAGGCTATTTTACGAGGTTGGGGGATCACCTCCTTATACCCATAATTCCATAGAAGTTAGACCTTTCCTCACTAGTATAGATCCTATTGTTCCCTTGTTGTTTAATGTTTATCTGTTGGCTTTAGACCCTTATTCGGGAAAAGGTATTAGCTTTCGATGAAGCTTGTATTACTATAGGGCTGGAGGTGTCTAAGTCTGGCAAGTTGTCTCAGAGTACAATGCAAAGTTTATGTCATCCTCAGACTGAAGGTGAAGTTTGAGTTACTTGGATCAGGCGGCTTGGATCAGTTCCCATCTGTTTAAGGAGAAGTTTGATGTTGATGGGAATCTGATACGCTATTCGCACATGGATGAGCCTCGGCGACACTTTTCTTCGTTGCTTAAGGAGAAACCATCGAAAAGGACTCCGACTATCAAACTACTCGAAAGTGGGAAGCTGATGTGGATTGTAACACCCCGATACTTTTCAGATTTATTTTAAAAAAATTTAACAGCAAATAATTTTTTTTAGCGTCGATATTTTAAGTAGCGATGGATATTCTTTCAATTAGCGTTGATATTTTTATTTAGTGACTTTTAGCGACACTTAGTATAACAGGTTACCTAACCAAACCCTTAAAATTTTTGGAGTACCCAAACTATAGTAAATAATTTAATTTGGACCATTTCGTAATATTAAAAAGTTGTGGGTACATTTTTTTAGTAACTAACGAAACTTTTGGGGGTTTTTAGTAAGTGTCTTTTTAGGGCTTTGCTTGTATATATAGACCAATAAGATGCCACAGCCGACCCAAATTTTCTCCATACCTTCGGGAACGGCAGAGGTAGAGAGAGAGATAACAAAGGAAGGAGCTAGGAGAAGGGTTCCGGCAAAGTTTTCAACTATAGCAATTATTTTTCGATAAGTTTTCTAGCAAATTGTTCTCATATTTTTTTTTAATTTTATGGGAGCTTTAGCCATGGGGTTATGTGCTTATAGGGGTGTGTATATATATATATTTACATATTAGGCATCGGTGTAGTGGATCTGTGGTTTGGTATGTGTGATGTGTAAACGAGTGGGGTTGTGTGTGAGGGGCACGAGAAGGGGATACTGCATAGGATAGTATGTGTGTATTTATAGGTGTGTTTTGGGATCTGTCGAGAGAGTACGTGAGTGTTGCATGAAGTGGGGGCATGGCTGCTGTCGTGTGTCTGCGCGTGTGGGTTGAGAGAGATATGAGATTTGATGATGGCCGTGGAAGGGGGCTGTTTGCACCTTATGGGGTTGCGGCCGTGGCAGCCATGAGATTGGCATGTGACAGAGAGAAGGGCAGCCATGGGGCTATATGGTGTGGGTTTAATGTGTGTTTAAACGGCAGAGTATGTGTGGGTACTTGGAAGAGAGAGAGATGAAGAGCAACGTTTGTCGTGAAAATGCATGCGTGGTGTGTGTAATGTGGGTTGCCCGAGGGAGAGGTAAGAAGAAGGAGCCTTGCCACGTTTTTTTCTGTGTGTGTTTGTGTGCCGTGTGTGTGTATGTGTGTATATGTGTGGTTGGGGCTGCCAAGGCAGCTTGTGCGTGAATGTGTGTCATCAGTGGGCTGTGTTCATGGAGCCAGTGTGTGGGTTTTGTGTGGGTGTGTCTTGCATATGCTGTGTGTGTGCGTGTGTACTAGGTGGGTGTTATTGTGTGAACTATGTGCGTGCGTTGTGAGAGTTGTGTGCATGGTGTGTGTTTGTGTGCCCACATGTGTGTGTGTGTGTGTAGCTGCCAAGAGGCAGCTGTGTGCGTGTGTTTTTGGGTGTGTATACAAGTGTGTGTGTGTGTGTGTGTGTGTGTGTTAGAGGAGTGTCATGAAGGCTGTCACAAAGTGGATGTGTGGGGTTGTATTTTCTGAGTGTATATTGTGTGTGCTTGGTGTGTCGTGTGCGTATATATGTGTGTGCAGTGTGGTGTTGTGTGTGTGTTTTGTGTGCAACTGTATGTGAGAAGTGTGTGCGTTGTGCGTGCTATGGGTTAGTGATATTGCCGAGAGGCAACTGAGTGTATAGTTGTGTGCTTGCTGTGTATATTTTTGGTGGTCCTGTGTGTATTCTTGTGGCGTGTGCGAATGAGGGAGAAAGGGAAGGGAGACCGCCATAGGACAGCACTTTTGAGGTGTGTTTGTAGTGAATTGTGTGCATGCATACTGTGTTGGTGTTGTTGTTGGAGTGAGTGGTGATATTGAAATGGTCTTGCAGTGAGTGTGGCGGGGCAAGGTGCTGTTGGAGTGAGTGGTGATTATGAAATGGGTTTTGGAAAGGGGAGGAAGAAGCTGTATTGTGTACAAATGTGTGTAATGTGTGTATATGTGTATGTATAGTGTGTATAGAGAAGAGTGAATAGCTGTAGGGTAAGAGTGTGTTCTGAGAATGGGCAAAGAGTAAGGAAGACGAAGAGAAGTACGAAGCGAGTAAATTTGAGTTCGCATTAAATTTGGTACGTGCATATGTTAACGCATGCTTATCGTTAGCACGTGAAAATTTACAGCATAGTACATTAGGTCATATTGGGTTTGTGGCAAAAATTCATAATATTCTAAAATCACATGTATTTTTAGTATTTTCTGTAATTTCAGATTTGGAAAATCCTTTTGGAGCCTTTAAACCCAGAAAACGTTCAAGGAAAAATTATAGTAATGTCTTTATGATATAAATAAGACTCAGTTTGAATTTAATAATTTTTGGAGCTGTTTTCCTATGATTTCCATATCGCATTGGTTTTAGCAAAATAAAAACTCTAAAATTACTTTTTAGGTCTTTTAAATCCTGATTTCATTTTCTATAATTTTTATATATATTTCAAAGTTTGTATAAAAATTATGGGACTTAGTTTGCAGTTGGAAGTAATTTTGGGAATTTATGGGTTTTATTGCATTTAAAGAAATTACTTTAATTCGAAAATATTCAAAAAAATTTAGAAAATTCATATTTTGACTTTTTATAATGTTTTAAGCCATAAAAGTGTTTTATTATAATTTAATGTGTATTTGGAGTATCATTACGCATTTAAAGAGTGTATATGGATTTCAGTTAGGTTAGCCGCGTGCGAGGTGCGCTTTGGGTTGAGCGATCTCGGAGTTAGAACTGAGCATCGTTTGGGTAGTGGATATTAGATTATAGTATATTAGACATAGATTATGTTCTAACAAATAAATTGTCAATCTAGGTTCATTCAGAGATTATTGATCGAGGTTTGGTAGCGTTACTTAGCTTGGACCGAGGTAAAGAATTTCTCTCCGCACCCTACTTCTTCGTTCTATTTTCAAATGTTTAATTATGAAAACTTTATGAACTACATTGATTTGATTTTATGTTTGATATAAAAGATGTGTGATGTCCCGAACCTAGGTTTACCCAGTTATTATTACTCTAGCGACGATTGACTTGAGTGATATTATCAGCGACAACTAGAGAAATAAATGAAGCTTGATCAATCTAAAGAAGTTATAATTAATTAGGGTTTATTGTATAAAGATCTTATCTAGTAACTTGCTATTTTAAAATGGAAGAGAGAGATTGGGGGATATAAAGGAGGAGGCTTTGGTAACAATTAAAAGAATATACGTTTATAAATAAGCTAAAAAAAGAGAGAGTGAGAAAGAGAAAGAAAAATCGGTAGAGAGAAACAGGGAAGGCAGCCGGCCCTAGAACGGGCGGCGCCTCTGCTTGCCAGATAGAGGCAGCCATTTTCGGCAACACCACAGTCACCGGAGAGCAACTCTGGCTAAACCCCTTCGCCGGACACCATCGCCTAACGGCCGCCCTGCCAGATTGCATGCACAACCGGCCATGGACCATCACCGGTCAATCAACCACTCCTCTTTGCCGTGCAATCGCTGCTGCCGGCGATGCCTTCGGCCACCGGCGAGCAACTCCAGCCGCCTGCGCCGACCACCACCGCACAACAATTTTGCGACCACCATCTCCAGAAATTCCCACTATCGGATTTCCTCGATCCAAGGTTTGCAGTCGCACAACGTCAGCTGATCTGCGAAGGCAGCGCCGTCGTCCTTCACCGTCGATGGGCATCGACCAGCCATGACCGACAATCAACTCCGATCATCGTCTTCGCCTAATGGACAGCCCAGCGCCTCTATCCATCACCGCCACACATCGGCTGCAACTCTCCATGCCGCCGGAGCCAACACGCTACTGCCACCACCTCACGGTTTCACCACCGACCAGCCATAATTCCGGTTGCACCAGCCGTGGATTACTGCGGTGCCGCACTATAGTGTTACGGTGACCCATGGAAGTAGGCACCAATTTTCAGCACGTCACCACCTGAATGTGCAACCACCGGGGAAAAGGCCCAAGACTGCACGACTATGAACCCTCAGCCCACTGCCCAAAACACGGCCACAATTATAGGGGGACGATCACCTGTCGAACGGTAAGCCGCGGAGTCATGGGCACCGAAAAGGTCCTTATAAGTCCTCGGATCAACCACAACGGCAGTTTGATTTCCGTCGTCGCTGGGGAGTCCATGACTGTCATAGAATTGGTTGTATGAGATTGACTGTGAAGCGGGGTTGATGGTGATGTTGTGATTTTGATGACTGTGCAGTGGTGGTGATTTAGCGAGAGTGTTGGCAGTGGATGAAATAAAATAAATGAGGTGGGTTTGTGTGTGTACAACAGTAGGTGTACGGTGCATGTATTCGGGCATGTTTGTAGGTGTGATTGTTGTTGGTCGATGGTGTGTAACAGGATGTGTATGGAGATATCGTGTATGCGTGATGCTGCGTGTTGGATGTGTATATTGGTGTAGTGTGAAATTGACTTGTGTGTAGAATAGTAACAATCATGGTGGTCAAATGGTTGTGGGTTGTTGGAAGGTGGGATCTTAGTGGTAGATTGGTTGTGGAAGCTAGTTGCCGATATGTTGGGTTTTGGTAGTATTGACTATGAAGCGGGGGTTCGACGGTACGAGTTTGATATTGTTGTAGTTAACGGTTGTGGTTTAACGGTGGTGCTCTAGGTGAACTGGACTGGGGCAACCGTGGTGGAGTGTATATGGCGACGGTCGATAGAATTTAGGATTTGTTTTGATTGATGAGGCAGTCTGTCAGTTCAATTATAGATGGGTGTGGCGTTTGTATTGGGATGGAGTAGTTGTCGGTGGAGTGGGTATGACTGTGGGGTTTTGGTATCTGGATAATTGTGTGTGTGCACCGGTGGGTGTATGTTGCGTGTGTTTGGACAGATGTGTAAATTGCGTAGGTGTGGTGTTATCTCTACAGCTGCATGAGGTGCATGAGCATGTTGCTTTGTAGGCAACACGATAGTATGTAATGCCTTTTTATTTGTGAGGAGCAGTGCGATGGTTGTACATGTACTCTGTGGTGAGAGTATGGTCGTGTGGTATATGGTGTAGGTGTACCGTATGCTTGCGAAGGTGTACCCTATGCGTGTATGTGTTTTTGGACAGGGAATCACATAGGCTATGAGCTATGAGAATATATAAAAGGGAATTGTTAGCGTTAGCCCTAGCGATTAACTGAGTACTATTTAGCGAGAGGTTACTTGGTGGTTATTAAAACGGGTAAATTAATGGATGTTCGGCAACGACGATTAAATGCCAAGAATGACATGGTGAACTGGGCATGATATTGGACGGGCATGTAAAGGTCGTGCAGTTGACTGAGGCATCAAATCTGCTTGAAGACAGGTTCAACGAGAATGTTGTGCCGTGATTGACGATCCTTTGGGTTATAGTAAAGCTGGGAACATGAAGATAGAAAAGAATGGCGTTGATGGTTCTCGAACGAGATGCAGCAGCACGCCATCTCTTCGGAGATTTTTATGTGGGCAAATGCATAGCGTCAAGTAAGTGACCCTTTGATTCAACTAGTATTTTTATATGCAACGTATATGTTCATCTACTGTTAAAAAAAATGTGTTGCTTATTAGTATTGACCGTTTTAAGTACGTTTAACTGCTGTAGCTTAAATTACCAAAAACGGTTTTAGTGTTTTATTCTCGTCAAAGAAAAACCGGACCAGCATGTAAATGATGTTTTGCCTAGAAACTGAAATGAAACTCGGATTTGAAATGTTTTGTATTGACGTTATTGTGAATATTGAACATCTTGATGATTATTGAAAGGATGTGAGGATGGTTGAGAATCAATTGATGAGTGATTTTGTTCACGATGAACCCAATGGGGGTTTTTGGTTTACTCGATTGCTGTGCCCTATATCCATGGGGGAAAGTTGGATTTTGGGCCCTGGTCAACGGGGCTTGTACGTTGATGCACAGTACTGTGGCTGGTGGTGCGCCCTTGCGTCCACATGATTATTTTATCCCGGGTGTAGGAGGGATTTCGGGCCCTAGTCAGGGGGGCTCGTACGCTGACCGCAGCATATCGTTTGAGCTAATATTGGGATTGAACTGGTTGTCATGAGTTTTATGCTAATGATTTCATACTTCAGTTTTTGGTTTCATGTACTCTATTTGTTTTACCCGATGATTACCAACTTCATGATTTTAGATTTCTTTACGTGGCTATAATATAAAGTGAGTTGTTTTCTGCATGCTATGGTCCACCTAGTTGAATCATTGGTTACTTACTGATCACGTGGAAGCTCATGCCTTACTTATCATTTCAGGTTGAAAGTAAGGTGATGGTGAGGAGCATAGGAGGAGAAAATTTGGTGCGAAGCTTCGGAGACTGTATGAAATGAGTCGCTAAATATTAGATTTTCTGTTTAGCGTTAGTTGTTGACAATCAGAGTTATGAAAAGTTTTAGTATAAGTGATGTATTCAAATTAAAATATGATAGTGTAATTTATGTTTTGGAGAAGTTTTAATTTTCGCTGCAGCACATGTTGGTTTTAAGCGAGTAAGGCCTGGCAGAGCCCTCGGTTGGAGTCCATTGGGTCTGCGGCCGGTCACGTGCCTAGCTCGCGGGCCTGCCCGTGGGTTCGGGTCGTGACAAGATGTTTTGAAACCGTCTATGAAACCCTAATTTGAGCCTGATAGCGATTGTGTGGAATTCGTTACTTAATCAATCTTTTTACTTAATTCAATCATTGTAAAATGTTTTAAATTGTGTTTAAATTCCTTGAATATTTTCAAATGCATTTATTGCTTCTCAATGTTGACATGAGTTAGTAATTTGAGAGCCATAAAGATGGTCTGTATTGTTGCCGTTATAAGGATGGTCTGTTGGATGGGTTTAACTAGTACCTAGATAGACTAGTCAGTGTACATATGCATATGTAAAGCGATCGTGCACTGCCGGGGTGACTTTGCTTATGTACTGCTCATGTTCAACGTTTCCTATTTATGTTTATTGCACTTTAAGTGTTTTAAAAATGGTTATTAATTTACGGGAAATGAATTGATACTCCTCCTTATGGTTACATTGAAATGTTGTGGGTTTCTTTGAAAACCCTATCAAAATTATCATTTGATTGTATATAGAAAGATTGTTTGAATCGTTCTTTCCCATTTTAAAATTTTTTTATTTTGCTTAGATATAAAATCGTCCAAATCGTTTTTATTGTTTTAAAATCTTTGATCGACCTTACTGGGCTCTCGAAAGCTCACTCTCCTTTGACTTCCTTTCCGCAGGTAGCGACCAGCAGTAAGTTGCCCTGATTATGGAATAGAGGTTGAGGTTGCCAATGTGGATTAGAGCCAAGCAAGAAAATAGAGAATTTAAGTTTAGCCTTGATCGTTAGAACCCCTGCGTGGGTAAATAATATTATTTAAATTTCGTAGACTTAGATTTGGAATTTCATATATAACAGTCAGTTGAGAGTTTGATTTGATAAACGGTTTAGTTGCTCTGATGATGACTACTCACTTTGTTTTGAGAATAATATTGTCTTAGTGTCACTGATTGAACGAGTGTTAACGTTTTGGAAAATTCCAGGATGTTACATGGATGGTTATCTCGAGGGTCGGTTTGATTGCAAGGGTAATAAAGGCAAAGGGAAAATGGATCAAAAACTGGCTCTTCAGGTGAAAGAGTTAGAGGATGCAATTCCAGTGTCTGAAAGGTTGACTTACGATAAAAGTATGGAAACATGGAAGTCAATCATAAAAGATGAAAATAGTTCGGCTGCGAAGAAGATGAAACAAATGCTGATGGATATCCCGTAGGTTGTTAATAGGACCTAGTTTTTTTTTTTTTTTTTTTCTGGCCCTAACTTTTGTCTTGGCCCTTTGCAGGGTTTTCGTCTTAGTGGGCATTTTTCATTTTTCTATGGTTTTTTATTTTCATTATTTTCTTTGCCCTAACTTTTGCTTAGCCGCCGTTTACAAAGTTTAGTCCTAGTTGAAAAATGATCTTAAGGAGGATTAGGTCATTCATAGACTAGTGAATATAGGGTAGCTGTGGTCGACATTCTCATTGATGTCCTATAGCCCCAGAGGGCGTAGGGGAGTTTATCCGGCCAACTCCTATAAGAATATGTCATTTTACTCAGCATACTCTTAATGTTATTGTTGGCGGCTTTGACAACCCTATTAGTCTCGGAGGATGGGACCCAATTGGATTGAATGTGTGATTTTTATTAATTTTTATTGCATTGAGCATTTGAGAATTGAGATTGTTGATGGAGGATAAGACCCAATTGGATTGAGATCCCCATTAGTTCAATTTAGCGTTCGGTTGAATTGGGACATTCAATTTAGGGTTCAATTAGGGGGTTCAATTAGTTCAATTTAGGGTTCGATTGGATTAGGGCATTCAACTTAGGGTTTAATTAGGGGTTCAATTAGTTTAATTTAGGGTTCGATTCGATTAGGGCATTCAATTTAGGGTTTAATTAGGGTTCAATTACTTCAATTAATTAGTTCAATTTAGCGGTCGGTTGAATTGAGGCATTCAATTCAGGGTTCAATAAGTTCAATTTAGGGTTGGACTAGGGCATTCAATTAGGGGTTCAATTAGTTTAATTTAGGGTTCGATTTGATTAAGGCATTCAATTTAGGGTTTAATTAGGGTACAATTACTTCAATTTAGGGTTCAATTAGGGTGTTCAATTAGTTCAATTTAGGATTCGATTGGATTAAGGCATTCAATTTAGGGTTAAAAATACATACTATTTCAGAAAATTGTAAACTTTTACTAAAAATTCGAACGTAATACAAGGTATCTTACTGTAGAATTTCACAAGTTAATGACCAAAGTATGCTACCCAAATGCTCTCGCCTTTCACTACGCTAATTTGTATACACACATATGCGCACAGTTATTCACTACCACCCCCTGATTACTTAAGCAGTCCCTCTCCTCTTATAGACACAAATAAGCAACCACATTCAATCCCACTTACACACTCAATACAACACAAACACCTCACACCAATGTACCATTCATTGTACACACACAACCAAACACATAATTCACACACAGATAACTGCCTCGACAACTCCTTACACTCACCCAAATACATGCTACGCACCTACACCGCATACACTCATGCACGCACTCACACAGCACAACACTCATGCACTCACGTAGCGCACACAGCTCACTCTAACACTCTAATGCACCCACACAAAGCACACAGTAAAGCACACACCTACATTTTCTCTCAGCAGATTTGCTTTGGAGCACACTGCCTCACGGCGGTGGGGGTTTTAAATGACATGTTTTAACTAAATTATTATTGCGTTAACCTAATTGTATTAACCTAATTTTAACCCACCATTCAACTAAATCACATATCCGACATTGGAATTCAATTGAGTCTCATTCTCCATCAACAATCTCAATTCTCCGTACTTTCTAATAATAGTAATATACAAATATGGGCATCAATTCCATCAGCAATTAAAAGTAATTAAAATTATAAGAAACATATCATAATTCCAGAAACAAAATAGGGCAAATTAAGGCAAATGGACATCAATTAGAACTGAAGAAAATTAGGGCAAATGGACATATAGAGAGGTGGTGCGACGACGGTGGTGTTGGTGGTGCGGCGGCAATGGAGGGCCTTGGTGGTGCGGCAATGGAGGGAATTGGTGGCGCGGCATTGGTGGCAAGCGGATATAGAGGGGCACGACGTCCAGGGGGCGGTGATGTCGCCGGAGGGGGAGAACGCCGATAAAAACATCGCCGATGAGTGGGTGAGAGTGAGAGACAGAGAGAAACGGGGAGAGTGGAAAAAATGAAGAAGCCATTTTATGTAAGGACTTTTAGCGACAGAAATTCCGTCACAAAAAGTCTTATTTTAAACACTTTCACTGACGGAAGTTTTAGTGACAGTAGTATTCCATGGCTAAAAGTTTTTTAAAAACTCCTCGAATATTAGATATTTTTCTATCGGTAAAATTCCGTCGGCAAAAAATATTATCGACAGTATTTTGCGTCGGTAAAGATTTTTGCCGACGGAAGTTTAGAGATGGTATATTTCGTCTCTGAAAGGTCTTTTAGAGATGGAATCCCTTCTGTCGCTAAAAGTCCGTCGCAAAAAATAGTTTGTTGTAGTGAAGGTATTAATGAGGTGCACAATGGTGATTATGGTGAGCATCAAGGCTCTCAGAAGCTGTATTCAGAATTATTAATGTTGGGATACTACTGGCCGACTATGGAGTCCAACTCTATCTCTCGTGTTCGGCACAGCAAGCCTTGCTAGTGGCACACTGACAAGATGCACACGCCGACATTCTACCTCTACATGATCCTCACCCATTGGCCATTTTACTCTTTGCCTCTTGAACTCATAGGCTCTATACACACGCCATCTAAAGGTCACATGGATCATGGTCGCGATCGAACATTTATGCAGTGGGTCGAAGTCATACCTCTTCGGAGAGCTACGGGATGAGTCATTTCCAACTTCTTACATGACCATATCATCTGTCCTTTTGGCATCCCCAGTGTATCATCTCCGACGGCGGCAAGCCGTTCATCAATAGGGAAGTCCGAGCTCTTATGGAAGGGTACCATATCAACCATGATACATCACAATTAAGTTAGCTAAACGGATGATTTTAAAATGATTTCGATGCTTTTTAATTTTTTATTTAGTTTCTATATTTTGCTTATATATTTTAAAGCTATTGTAAAATTAATAGGACTTTGATTTCAGCTGAAAATATTAATAGATATTTTTGGACTTTTTTTGGTATTTAAAAAAATTATTTTAATTTGAAAATGTTCAAAAAATCATACTTTGGCTTTTTGTATTGTTTTAAGCTATAATAGTGTTTTACGAGAATTTTTATGAATTTTGGATTATCATTAGGCTTTAAGGAGTGTACAGGTTTTTCGGTTAGATATGGACGTACGAGAGACCCGTTTCGATATGAGTTGAATTAAGAGTGTCGGAGTGAGTAGCATTTAAGCAATTAATTTTGGACTCAGAGTGTTAGGATGTTAGATTCATTTTGATCATGAAATTGCTCAATTTAGGTTGATACAAAAGGATCCGGATTGAGTTTGCTTTGCTAAGCATAGAGACAGATTGAGGTAAGGAATTGCTCATATTTTTGGGTCCTTTAAGGTAATACTTTCTATGAGGTGAATTTGGTAATAGTTAAAACTGGTTAGGTTTGACATCAGAGTGCGTAGCAAAAGCCTATTGATCCATTAAGGTATTAGCATACTTTGAGGTTTTGGATTTAAAGAGTAAAAAGACAAAGTTGTTCTAGAAATTAGTTGATGATAGAAGTTGGTGTTGTAGGAACTCTGTTTCGACAGTGGCTGGTCAATATTTCTAAGTCAGGAGTATTTTTGAGTTACCAATAGGATGGAAAGTGAAGATTTGGGTGTTGTAGATAAAGATTTGTTTCATGCTAAAGTGTATTTTAGAACAAAAAAAAAATAGGGGGTGTTGTTCTTAGGCAGTCTTGATTCTATAGTAATGCATTATGAGTAGAAGCCAAAGACTAGGCTTGCATTCCTCGAGGTTAAGTATGAATTAAAGGCCTATAGGTTTTATTCTTTTATTGGAAAAAAATGGAAAGAGAATTGACTCTCAAATTTTATAGCCATTGGACAGTGAGGTTCTACTAACATTAAAGGATAAGTGATTGTCCCATTGATTAGAGCTTACTGATATGACTTGAACGAGAATTGTAACTGTTGGGTAGTCATGGGACATAACTTTCAGTGCAGAGTTCAGGCAGTGCACTGGTATTATTTGGTTGCAATCAAAGTTACATAATGGAAGTGCAGTGCTTGGACATTGTCAATGTTGTGAAATTGAGTAATTTCTTTAACGGGAGAAGCACGTAATCCTGTTCTCAAATTAAGATTAAGGTTTATTATGATAAATTTACTTGGACTATTAGCAACGATTTAATGTTATAAATGGAGACATGGAAAAATGTTGAGATATCTAGTGCGAGGGAGCTTGTGATTTAAGAATATTGGTATTTGAAGTAAATTTTTGTTGGTGGACTAAAGTAAATTAAGTGACGTGTTATGACGGGGGAGGGAATCAGGCATGATTAAGAGTAACATTCTAGCGAACACCAAATTTTGGGGACGAAATTTCTTTAAGGGGAAGATAATGTAATATCCCGAAGCTAAGGTTAGGTTTATTCCAACAAATTAACTTTTACTTCAGTATTAGTTGCGTTGAGTGACATTATTGAACCCTTAACGCAGTTAGGGTGAGCAGTATTACTTGGGAACCAAAGATAACGTGCGACGCTCTTATCCTCATCTCTTCGGTACAGTAGGTACGTAAATTTTGAAGACGAAATTTTAATAATTTGGGGCGAATGTAATATCCCGAACCTTGATAAGGTTGAGTCGGTTAATTTAACTTTTAGCGATGATTTTTATATGTACCATTTAGCATAGATTTGCATGAACGAAATATTATCAGCAACCTTTAGCGACAAATTTTAGGAACTATAACTTGTAATTTAACGCTAGCAGTTATAAGTAATATTGATTGAGGTCTTTAGTGTTGATTCGCTTGAACGATAATTTGAAAATCTTTAGTGACATTTTTAACATGAAATTGTAGACTTTTGAAGTTCGGTGCAATAGGTAATTAATGAAAGTTAAAGGGGGTTAGTTAAAATGTAAATGAAATTGAGGATATTAGATAATTATAAAGATAATAATCTGATTTTTATTTTTTGTCAACCTGTTAATTTTGGAAAGTTATAAGAAGGGAGGGAAATGGGAAGGAAAAATGGGTAACCGATGAGAGGATGGAGGAGTGGTTGGAGCAATTGAAATTTATATCCCATTTTCAATTATGGTTAGGAGGAGAGAAGGAGAGATTTTGGTAGAGGATAAGGGAGACAGAGAAAAAAAGGACATAGGCCTCAAATGCTTGGAGTTTTGCAACGATTGTTGATTGGTATGGGGGAGAGAGCAGCATATGGGGGTTGCATCTTCTACAGCTGAACACGAAGAGGAACAATGGAGCAACTGGGGCTTTGACGAATCCTGCAAAGAATTAAATCTTGTTGCAAAGTTAATACATGGTGCATTATACGTTTTCGGATCAAAATATATGTGGGTATACAGGATTTTTTGTAATCATCCATGAAACCTTACACTTCATTATCTATATGGAATCAGCTAGAACACAAGTGGTTAGTGTGTTTCTGCGTGCATTGGGTAAAAGTGATGTTAGGTGTGGGTGACCAAAGTATACAATTATGGGCATTTGGTCTTTCAGCCTTGGTGTTCGTAGTAAATAGCTTGAAAGAACAAGATGAAAACATGAGTAAGGATTAATATAGTGGTTACTGTTCATTTAGTGAACAAGTGTTTTGGCTTACGTCAGTGTATGCGTAGGTCCTATGTTGTGAATACAGAGAAGAAAATAGGAGATGGATTAGGCAGGTTCATTAGTGGAGGTGGGTAATTTAGTGTAATGAGTGTGTGTGTGTGTGTGCGTTTTTGTGTGTAGACTTTGTGGGTGTAGTGTGGAGTGTGAAGGGTTGAAATTTCAGTCGTGGCAGCATGTGTTTGCATAAAAGAAAAAGAAAGAATGGGGGAGGGGTGTGTGTGAGAGGGGTGGTTGTGAGTGAGAGCGTGTTTGTGTGAGAAGGGTGTGTTTGTGGGATGGAAGATGGACTGTAAGGCAGCCTGCCATGTGTGTGTGTGTGTGTGAAGTGGTTCTTGAAAAGGGGACGAAGAAGATAGAAGCAGTATAGTGTGTGTGAATTGTGTCTTAATTTATGTATATATGCGTGTGTAATAATATATGTTATGAGTGTGTAAGACAAAAGGGAGAGGCTAGATGGGTTCTCTTTTTTGTGAGGAGGTGACTTCTGAGTTTGAACAGTGAAGTGTAAAGAAAAGGAAGAAGATGGGTTAATAGCAAATAGGTGTATGCAGTGGAGTGGTACAGTGTGCTTGAACAGTTGTACCACGTGACTGTTGGGTATGGTGCAATTATTGAAAAATACTGAAACTTTACAGAAAGGTTTAGGGCAGTAATAAAATTACTGTTTTCTGATATCATTTGGTACTTTTCATATTTTTTGCATGTTAAGTTTTTCTAAAATTTGATTGGAGTCTTTAAAATTCTTATTAAATTTTAAAAATATAACAGTAATGTTTTTATGATATAAAGAAAACTTAATTTAAGTTTGATGAATTGTAAAGTTGAATTGGTACCATTATTCGCAATTGAGTTAGATACACGGATGATTTCAAAATGGTTTCGATGCTTTTTAATTTTTAATTTTAGTTTTGTATTTTCTTATAGGGCTAATTACACCTATGTCCCTGAGGTTAGGGGGTAATTACAGTCAAGGACACAAAGTTTCAAAATGTAACATTCCATGACCAAAAGTGTTTCAAATGTATCACCCGTGTCCATCCGTCAGGGTTCCGTCCAAAAAGTGTACTTTTTTATGATGTCATCGATACGTATTTTTAAAATGACAATGCTACCCCTTGTACTGTATGTATTGTATATTTTTTAAATTTTTTTATATTAAGATATCAAGCCTTAATTAAAGATCAAGGTAATTCAATTCAATTTTCAACTCAATTAGGGTTTCAATCTACCAATTAGGGTTTCAAAACCCTAATTTACAAACCCTAATTTTCAAAACCAATTAGGGCTTCAATTCTTCTTCAATTCAATCTGCAATTCAATTCAATCTTCAACTCAATTAGGGTTTCAATCTACCAATTAGGGTTTCAAAACCCTAATTTACAAACCCTAATTTTCAAAACCAATTAGGGCTTCAATTCAATCTTAAACTCAATCTGCAATTCAATTCAATCTTCAACTCAATTAGGGTTTCAATCTACCAATTAGGGTTTCAAAACCTTAATTACAAACCCTAATTTTCAAAACCAATTAGGGCTTCAATTCAATCTTCAACTCAATCTGCAATTCAATTCAATCTTCAACTCAATCTGTATTTTGGTATTCAATCTTCAATTTAATTCAACCGCCGAAGGTCGGGGTGCAGCGCCGGGGACGAGGGAGGAAGGTCGGGGTGCAGCGCCGGGGCTGGGGGAGGAAGATGGGTTGCAGCGCAGACGGGGAAGGGGGAGGAAGATGCTTCATCGAGCCTCTGCGAGCATCGCGCCGAAGCCACCGTGCTGCTACACCACTGGAGCGGGCGATCAACTCCGGCGCTCCTTCCGATCGACTAGTGAAGGAGACGCCGGCGACGGGGAAGGGGAAGGGGAAGGGGTAGGGTAGGGGCCACGGGGAAGGGAAAGGGGTAGGGTGGGGGCCACGGGGAAGGGGTATGGTGGGGGCGACGGGAAAGGGAAAGGGGTAGGGTGGGGGCGATGGGGAGGGGGAAGGGGTAGGGGGAGGCACAGGCGAGTGGGGGGGAGACAATGAAAATTAGGGTTTCATGTGGTCCCAGGGGCAAATCAGGATTTCAACTTTTATTTAGGGGCAACTTGGTCTTTTTGTCAGAACCGTTAAGTATTTTGGTATTCCGTTTGTCAATGGACATAAGTGTTACATTTTGAAACTTTGTGTCCTCGCGTGTAATTACCCCCAACCTCAGGGACATAGGTGTAATTAGCCCTTTCTTATATATTGTAAACCTATTGTAAAAATTATGAGACTTCGATTTGAGCTAAAAATATTATAGCTATTTTTGAGCTTTTCTGGTATTTAAAGAAATTATTTTAATTCATAAATATTCAAAACTTCATAAATTCATACTTTGACTTTTTATAATGTTTTAAGCTATAATAGTGTTTTACTAGAATTTATTATGAATTTTGAGTTACCATTAGGCCTTGTACGAGATTTTCGATTAGGTATGGCCGTGCGTAAGACCCATTTCGATTTTGATTGAGTTGAGAGTGTCAGAGTGAGTAACGTTTAAGCAATTACTATCAAACTCTTAGTATTAATATGTTAGATTTATTCTAATCATGAAATTACTCAAGTTTGGTTAATACAGAAGGATCCGGATTGAGATTGATTAGCTTAGCGTAACGAAAGATCGAGGTTAGGAATTTCATCCGAACACTACTTCATCACTCTGATTTCAAATATCTTATTATCACAGCTTTACGAATTTCATTGAATTATGAATTTATAATTGTCATTGAAATGTATGCAATTATACCCGAAACCCAA
The DNA here is from genome assembly GCA_033070095.1 of Escallonia herrerae. Taxonomy (NCBI): domain Eukaryota; kingdom Viridiplantae; phylum Streptophyta; class Magnoliopsida; order Escalloniales; family Escalloniaceae; genus Escallonia; species Escallonia herrerae. The sequence goes on along the minus strand of JAVXUP010001235.1, from coordinate 201,558 downwards.
TTTATCTTAACTGATTTCATAGGTTTTATTTTGATTTGCTATCGAATTTCATAGAACTTTGAGTTTGTCATAAAAATGTTTAGAAAATTGTCCATGCGATCCTTGACCCTTAAAAGGATCGTTCAGTATTCTGTTAATACTCATTTGTTTTATTGATTCAATCATCGTATAAGATTTTGAATTATAATTATTTCTTTTGAACATTGACATGAGTTAGTAAATCTGAGGAGTTATAAGGATGATGTGTATTGTTGGCGTTGTAAGGATGGTCTGCGTGGTTTGGGTTGAATCTAGTACCTAAAGGGACTAGTTAGTGTACATGTGCATATGTAAAGTGTACACTACAAAAAAAGGAATTTCGAGGACGCGTAATTTACGACGCTTAAAGAAATGTCATAAACTAGCTATAATTTACGGCACTTCTATTATAACGTCGGATAATTTATGGTACAAATTTTTATGTGCCACAAAGTTCCAACGCTTTAGCATGTATCACTTATTAAGCGTCGCTTTAGTCCTTCGCAATACTAATGAAACGTCATTTATTAACTTGTCGCTTAAAATACAATGTCATACTTCTTGGATGCTAAACTTCAGAACCAAAAAAAAAATTAGTGGGAAATATTTAGCCTCTAGCACCAATATTTTTCATCCCAGATGGATGTAAGCTATTGTTCATCTCTCCAAAGCTCCCGCAAGAATCAGCCTCCCTCTCTCGTTTGCGCGATCTACCTCTCCCCAAATCAACCTCACAAAAATTCCCAAATAGTCTCTCTCTCTCTCTCATGCCAACAATCCGTCATCATCTTCCTCAGGTACGTACATAATGGTCTCTCTCTCTCTCTCTCTCTCTCTCTCTCTCTCTATCTCTCTTCATCTTGTAAACCCTACGTATCCCAATTTGATGTTCTTGGAGTTGAAAAATTAACATGCAAGGAGGGTAGGGGTAAACATCAGTGACTACACACACATTACTCTATCTCTTCTTCTCTTATTTCTTCCTCTTTCATCTAAATTTTATCCCACACACAGTACTACACACACATACAGTCGTGGGTAGTGGTACAGACACAGAGGCCTCTCAGGGCCTGTTGCCAAAAAGGGAACTTGATGGTGCGAGATCAAATTTGAAGGATTTGATTGCGGTGTTTAAGGAGGTGCTTGGGGAGATTAAGGGATCGCTTGCTCTTTTCCGCTGGTACGAGCAGATAAGGAATTGCCAGGTGTGGGTGATGGAGGCGTACTGTTGAAAAACAACAGTACCATAGTTTGAGTTTGAAAAACAATTCTATAATTTTAATATCTTGCGACATGTGTTCGTTCTTTAACTAGGATTTAGTGTTTGCAAACCATGCACCACCGATGCTACACTTGTGTTGTTGCGTGATGGGCACAATATAAAAGAGATGCAATGGAAATACTTAGAGTATTATGGAAGAGGAGGAAGTGGAGAGGAGAAACACTCGATAATATTTTTCTTTAATCAATCAACACTTCTTTTCATAAACCAACTTACTCACTCACTCTTTCTTCATTACATCAACCAAATGACTAGGAGATGCACCTATTTATACTACTACAAAGAAAAATCTTGAAAAGACAATAGAAGACTCATTTATCTTTTAAAGATAACTGCCCTAACCTCTCACTTTTTATCTTCTTATTTAATAACTCATAAGTTATGAGTAACTCCCCTAATCTTTCACTTTTCATTTTCTCTCCATCTATCCATGTCTTGAATCTTCCACATCTAGTGTCATAACTTTGTTGAATCAATATTAGCTCTCAACACGCCCTCTTAAGCTTGATTCTCTCATTCCAAGTTGGGTCCTTAGGTTTTTGAAGACTTTTCTTTTTAGGGGCTTTGTGAAAATATCTGTAACTTGATCTTCGGACTTCACAAACTTGACTTGGACTTCTTTCTTGGCAATGCTTTCAAGGATGAAATGATACCGTGTGTCGATGTGCTTGCTTCGATGGATTCTTTGCAAGAGCTATAACTGATTTGTTATCGACATAAATCTGTGTCAATTCATCTTAATCAAAATTGAGCTCATTGAGAAAATTCCTTGGCCATATCACACGGCAAACAGTCGATGTTATAGCCACATATTCAGCTTCACTATTGATAGGAGTTAGTATCGATTGCTTTTTTGATGTCCAAGTCAATACTGCTTCACAAAAATAAAAGAACGAATCCAGTTATGCTTTTCCGATCGTCAATGTCTCTAGCCCAATCACTATCACTATATCTCACTAATTTCATATCACATGATGCAGGATAAAATTTGCCAAGATCAATAGTACCTTTAATGTACCGAAGTATCTTTTTTGCCATTTTGAAGTGATAAGTTATCAGATTCTCTATATATCGACTGACGAGACCGATTGCATATAGGATATCAGGCCTAGCTCACATCGAATATCTTAAACTTCCAACCAAGCTTTTGAACAAGGTTATATCTACTAGACCTCCTTTGATATATCTTGACAACTTCTTTTCTATCTCGATGGGGATACTGATTGGGTTGCAATTTTTCATATTGAACCTCTTCAATACTTCTTTTTGCATACACTTCTTGCAAGATGAAAATTCCATCATCTATTTGCTTTACCTTGATTCCAAGATAGTATGACATCAAATCGATATCAGTCATTTCAAATTCTTTGGCCATTTCCTTCTTGAAATCATCAAACATCTTCACATCGTTGCTTGTAAAAATTAAGTCATCGACATATAAACATACTACCAAGATGTTACTTTTTTCATTCATTTTGACGTAGAGTGCATGCTCATGTGGGCACTTCTTAAAGCTTCTCTCATGAAGGTACTTGTCGATGTGACTACTCCACACAATTGGCACTTGCTTCAACCCATACAATCAACCTCAATACTTTGTTTTCATGGCCTTGAACTGGGTTGTTCAATATATACCTCTTCATCAAGAAAACCATTAAGGATGGCTGACTTCACATCCATTTCATGGATCTTCCACTTGTTTAGAGCTGCTAGAGATATCAAAAGTTGTATCTTTTCTATCCGAGCAACTTGGGTAAGACTTCATCATAATCGATTCTGGCCCTTTGCTTGTATCGTTTGACAACAAGCCCTGCTTTGTATCTCTCAACCTTACCTTTGGAATTTTTATTCATCTTGTAAACTCATTTTACACAAATAGGCTTCTTTTTCAATTGAAGAGTGGTCAGCTCCCAAGTATTATTTTTCTTAATGACATTGATCTCTTCATTCATAGCCTTCCTCCATTTTTACTTCTTGATGCCTCATCAAAATAGATTGGCCCAGCATTGGCAAAGAGACAGAACATGTTTTGGTTTTGATTCAAGTCATCATAAATCTCATCCAAAGATCTCTTGCATTGTGGTCCTGCCTTGACAAGACTATTTGTTAATGATGATGCTGGGCTGGATTGAGTTGGAGATTCGGGACTCGAGGGAGTCTTAGGATCTATCGGCTCTTCTTCTACTTCTTTTTTACCTGTATCCATTGGATAGAAAACATAATACTCCTTGTCTCTATCAATCCACTCCCACGAGCTCTTCTCATCAAAAGTCACGTCTCGACTAAGTTTCATCATCTTGTCAACAGGGTTGTATAATTTGTACCTATTTGACTGTTGACTGTATCTGATAAAGATGTACTTCTCACTTTTGTCATCGAGGTTCTTCCTTTGCTGATCAGGAACATGCACATATGCAATGCTTCCAAATACTATCAAGTGGGACACACTTGGATTGAAGCCTCTCCAAGCCTCTTATGGTGTTTGATTCCACATACTCCTTGCTGGACATCAATTCAATACATAGACCGCACAGTCTAAGGCCTCAGCCCAAAATTCCTTAGGCAAATTTTTGCTCTTCAACATGCTTCGAGTCTTGTTCACTCTCGATCGATTCTTTCCTTCCACCACTCCATTCCGTTGAGGTGAATATAGAATGATTAGCGGTCGGTGGATGCCATTCTCTTCACAGAATGCCTTAAATTGTTTAGAAGTGAACTCTCCACCTCGATCAAATCTCATCGCCTTGATCTGATATCCACTTTGCTTCCTGACAAGAGCCTTAAACCTCTTAAATGTTAAAAATACCTTTGACTTCTGCTTGAGGAAATAAACCCAAGTTTTCCTACTATAGTCTTTGATGAACTGTAAAAAGTATATGTTCTTACCAAAAGGTGCTAGATTGATTAGACCGCACACATCAGTGTGTATCAGCTCCAACGGTGCCTTCACTCTCGATATTGACTCATTTGGGAAGCTATGTCTTTGTTTCTTCCGGACAAGACAACCCTCGCAGAGTTGGTTTGGCTTGTCTATTGATGGAAATCCTTTCACCATATTCTTCATCGATAGCAATTTTAGACCTCTGAAATTGAGATGTCCAAGCCTCAAATGCCATAACCAAGATTGGTTATCAATACAGTCCTTCCAACATTTTGGCACATCATGATAGAAATTTATCAAGAACTTCATGTTGCTCGACATTGGAACACGAGCTATCAGGCTTCCTTTATCATCTCTCAAATAAAGACATTTGTCTTTCATATTGATGTCGTAGCCTTTCTCCAACAGTTGGCCCATGCTCAAAATGTTTACCTTCGTCTCCGAAAGAAAATAAACATTCGAGATGAACTGATGGCCGGTCTACATTCGTCAATTTTATTAAAAATTTGCCTTTGCCTTTTACTGGGATTTTGGACATGTCTCCAAAAGTGATGTTTCGCGTCACCGATTCATCCATCTCGATAAACATGTGTTTGTAGCCACACATGTGATTCTTGGTGCTAGTACCGAGATACCAAGAATTCTCTATCTCTTCTTTTCATCTATCATGTGCCAACAGGACCGTGTCATCACTCACCTTATTTTCTTCTGCATAGTGGGCCTTCACACTTTCTTCCTTCGGCTCGTCTCGACACTCCCAAGATTTTTGTCCCGTACCAATGATATGTGAAACATTCAACATCTCTTATTGTTCTGGCGTTGGTAATAGCCTTCTCTTCCTCGATTTCATCCTCTCGATGGACGAAATTCCGAACTCGACTCGATATTGATTTTTTATTTTGTCCGCCACGACCTACGCCCAACCTCGACCACTACCTCATTTACGACATCTACCTTGACCACCTTGATTCTTGTTGGCGTCGTCTTTCCTCTTGATGATATTCATCTTGGCCTGAAGAGCTTGCTCTATAGGCTCTTTGTTTCTCCTTTTGATCTTGTCCTTGTGGACTTGCAATTTTCCTGAGAGCTCGTTGACGGGTAGTCTCGGTGTTATTGGACTCCTCAATGGCAACAACTACATGGTCGAATTTTGGATAAAGAGATCGAAGGATCTTCTCGACCACCCGACTATCTTCCATCTCTTTACCATTTCTATCAAGTTGGTTCATAACTGAGAGGAACACTCGAAATGTAGTAAAAAATCGTCTCGGAGTCTTTCATTTGTAAAGACTCAAATTCACCACCAAGGCTTTGGAGCCGCACCTTTTTCACCTTGTCGATGCCCTTGAAAGCATTCTCCAAAATATCACATGCTTTCTTAGCGGTGTTAGCATGCATAATCTTCTAAAAAATGTTGTCATCAATGCCAAGTTGTATGAGTGAAAGATCCTTTTGATCTTTCACTCGGGCTTCTTTGGCAGCCTTTTTCATGGCTTGGCTAGAGCTGGCCAAGTTTTCCAGTTCCACATATTCTTCTTCTACGGCCTCCCAAACATCTTGGCCACCAAGAAAGGTTCTCATTTGGATGCTCCACCTTTCATAGTTGTCTTTCACGAGCTTTGGGAAAGGAAATGCTTCACTTGTTGCCACCATTAGAACCTCTGCTCTGGTGTTGCGTGATGGGCACAATATAAAAAAGATGCAGCGGAAAGACTGAGAGTGTTATGGGAGGGGAGGAATTGGAAAGGAGAAACAATCAATAATATTTTTTTCTACTCAATCAACATTTCTTTTCAAAAACCAACTTAGTCACTCATTCTTCTTTCATTGCATTAACAAAATGACTAGGAGATGCACCTATTATGCTACTACAGAGAAAAATTCTAGAAAAGACATTACAATACTCATTTATCTCCTAAAGATAAGTCCCTTAAGCTTTCACTTTTCATCTTTTTATTTAATCACTCCCCTAACCTTTCACTTTTCATTTTTCTCTCCACTTATGCATGTCTTGATTCTTCCACATCTAGTGTCACAACTTTGTTGAATCAAGATTAACTCTCGACATGTGTATATGTTGAGTCCTTTTCAGTTCCTTGTCAGATCATCTACGTATCCGGTGACAAAAGTGGAATTTTACTTTCATTTCCAAAGGGAAAAGAACATAGTGAAAGATTATCCATCTTTGTGTTCAAACATTATGTTGCAAAGAAGAGAGGAGAATTTGGCAGGTTGGTACATTGTCTATATAGGAGTGTGACTATGACAATGTTTAACTGAACTGCTGAATAGATGCTTATTTGTGAACTGATGCTTTTTTATGTTATACTCAGTAGTTTGACATACATGTATCCATCGACATTAGCACCATATCTGTTAAAAGATTGTAGACACTATTTCCCTCAATCAGTACAACAAAAGGCAAACACTCAAGGAAGCTAAGAAACAGATTATTCAGAGCTTTATGGAATCTTGTATGTAGGTAGTCTTTATACATCATGATGAATCTTGTGAACATAGCAAGAATACTAGATTTACATTGCAGTTCATTTTTGCTAATGAGGCTGCTATTGCCAGACCATCTGTATTATCTTCCAGAGAAATAACTTGATCTTTTCTGGGAGTTTAAGAGACATTACTTTGAGTAGTTAATACCTCCAGTGTAAGGCATGATGCTACTGACTCCTATTGTTCACTGTCCGAGCCTATAATTATTAACTCGCTAGTTAGTCTCTTGTTGTTGTGCCAAAAGATCTTCTGGACCTTGCTTTCCTGCTTGGTCTTGCTCATCTTCCTACCCTTGCTGGTTCTATCCTCATGTCCCTTCATGTTGGTGTTGTCTCCCTTTTTGCGAATGCCTCTTCTTTTGTTGCTAATTCATATCCAGATCTGACATTATATTGATCAAGCTTGGTGTACCACCATCAACATTGATCCTTGCATCTTGTTAGAGACAATGGTGTTTTAAGAATAGGTATGAAATCTGAAGGCTTACAGTTTCAACAATTTTTCTCACTTAGTTCAACTAGTAAATGTACTAATTGCAGCAACCAAAGCTTTTGGTTTTTGCAACTGAGCCACTAGGTTCTGGCAGCTCCACGAACACTTCTCCGGGATGGTCCCGTAATACCAGTCAAGATACTTACAAATGGTAGCATATGGAGATTTGCACAGAATGTTTACACTGAAACTTTATCCTGGAATCAAAGAGTAGACTCACTAGATAGGTAGTTATAAATTCCATATTTCTGTATTCTTGTACTGTACACAAATTGTCATCATTTAAATACCAGGAAAACTAAAATTTTAGAGGTTTCCTATGCCATATCAATGTCCAGTGGCGCTATTGATTTTATATAGCATGTTAACAATTCTTGTCGTTCTTACGTGTTTCTGTATGCTATCTTTTTTATATTCTTATAGAAATATGGAACATTTTGTAGATTTATTAGTTATTGCGTTACGAAAGCCCATATTCACTAGTCACTGGTCATTCTATAATGATTTCTCAGAATCTTATGTTTGGATGCACTTTTATCTATCTGTCTCCTTAACATATGGATTTGCTCCCTTGCTTATACCTAACTTCATTGCTGTAAGAAATCTATTGACATAATGTGTTTTTGTACCTGGGTTTGTCAAACTTTAAACTCAAGCTGCATAATGATTGAGCAGTTTTGGTCTCTAAATTCTCCAGCAATGCCATGCTTGTGTTATAGTACCCTTATACCCTGTACTCATTTGTCTTCTAAAATCATGCTTATACTGACATTTTTAAGTGTTTTTGGTCCTCTCAAGAAATAGATAACAAGATCAAAGCACAATAGGTGGGACAATGTGCAATAATTAGTTGTACATTTAGGTTCATCAGAGTTCACTTGGGCCTGACTTTACCAACTGAATATCTAATAACTCTCTTTCTCCCCTCACTCACCACTGCCAGCCCTCCTAGCTCTTAAGCAAACACGAAAAGCCCAACAAACTCTGGAGGTAGAGAAAGCAGCATAGATATATTGTCTGCTATGTACATATAAAAAAAGAGAGGAGTGGTTTTTTGCTCGTTGTTCTCTTCTTCTTATTGGGTTATGCTCTGGGTGTTTCTCTGTTTGGCTCAATGGTTGTATTTGTTGGATGTTGAATGAATAAGCTCTAACTATTTCTGCCTTGTAAGTAATTTTCTATTAGTGGGTGTTTATCGGTATATGGTTTGATTCTAAAGAAGCTCTATATCTAAGCGGTCAGACGCCTTTGTAAATGAAGAAACCGAGGAAAGGTTACTGAAAGATTGGACAGTACGTAAGGATTTTTCATCAGTTTTTGTGTCAATCAAATTGAACAGATTAGCTTAGGCTATGAGTTAAAAACTTTAAATTGAAGTATATGGTAATGGATTCAGATCTTCATCATCATCGTGGGTTGAAGCAAGCACCAAGGGCGTGGAACAGTCGCATCGACAAGTTTTTCAAGAGAGAGGCTTTAAGAAATGCCCACATGAGCATGCTCTCTATGTCAAGATGAATGGAAAAGGTGACATCTTGATAATCTATTTATATGTCAATGATTTAATCTTTACAGGCAACTGTTTGAAGATGTTTGATGATTTCAAGAAGGAAATGGCCAAGGAGTTTGAAATGACTAATATCGGTTTGATGTTATATTATCTTAGGATCGAGGTAAAGCAAAGAGATGATGGAATTTTCATCTCGCAAGAGGCATATGCAAAAGAAGTTTTGAAAAGGTTCAATATGAAAAATTGCAACCCAATCAGTATCTCCATCGAGGTTGAAAAGAAGTTATCGAGACAAGTCAAAGAAGGTCCAATCGATCGGACCTTGTTCAGAAGATTGCTTGGTAGTTTGAGGTATTTGACGTGCACAAGGCCTGATATCCTATATTTGGGAAACTGTGTCGAAGTTGCTACTCGACAAGACAAGCCTCGCAGAGTTGGTCTGGCTGATCTATCGATGGCAATCCATTTACCATATTCTTTGTCAATGGCAATTTCAGACCTCTAAAATTTAGATGTCCAAGCCTTATATGCCATAGCCAAGATTAGTTATCAAAACAAGACTTTAAACATTTAGGCGCATCATGATGGATATTCAACAAGAACATCCTATAGCTCGACATTGGAACACGAGCAATCAAGCTCCCTCTATCATCCCTTAAATAAAGATATTTGTCTTTCATATGGATGTCGTAGCCTTTCTCCAACAGTTGGCCCATGCTCAAAATGTTCGCTTTCATCTCCGGAACGTAATAAACATTTGAGATGAATTGATGGCCTCCATCCTTCAATTTGATCAAAATTTTGCCTTTGCCTTTGACTGGGATTTTACTGGCACCAGTATCGAGATACCAAGAATTCTCTTTTCTTTTTTTGTTGATCCATCGTGTGCTAACAGGACCGTGTCATCGCCCACCTTATTTTCTTCTGTATACTGGGCCATCACATTTTCCTCCTTTTGTTCATCTCGACACTCCCAAGAGTAGTGTTCGAAGATGGCACGTGAAACATTCAACGTCTTTCTTGTTTTGGCATTGATAATAGCCACCTTTTCCTCGACCTTGTCCTCTCGATGGATGAAATTCTGAATCTGGCTCATTATTGTTGTATTGATTTTGTCCACCACAGCCTCTGCCACGACCTAGATCCCGACCTTGTCCACGGTCTCTGCCTCGACCACCTTGATTCTTATCGGCACCGTCTTTCCTCTCGTTGATATTCATCTTGGCCTGAAGAGCTTGCTCGATAGGCTCTTTGTTCCTCCTTTTGATCTTGTCCTAGTGGACTTGTAATTTTCTCGAGAGCTCATTGACCGTCATAGTCTGGGTGTCGTTGGACTCCTCGATGGCAATAATGACATGGTTGAATTTTGAATCCAAAGATCGAAGGATCTTCTCAACCACCCGACTATCCTCCATTTCTTCACCATTTTTTCTCAAGTTGGTTCACAACTGAGAGAACTCTCGAAATGTAGTCAAAAATTGTCTCGGAGTCTTTCATTTGTAAACACGAAAATTAACCTCAAAGGCTTTGGAGCCGCACTTTTTCACCTTATCGATGCCTTTGAAAGCATTCTCTAACGTATCACATGCTCTCTTTGCGGTGGTGGCATGCGCAATCTTCTCAAAAATACTGTCATTGACTCTAAGTTGGATGTGTGAAAGAGCCTTTTGATCTTTCACTCGGGCTTCTTTGGCAGCCTTCTTCACGGCTTGACTAATATTGGCCAAGTTTTTCAGTTCCACATATTCTTTTTCTACAACCTCATAAACATCTTGACCACCAAGAAAGGTTTTCGTTTGGATGCTCCACCTTTCATAGTTATCTTTCACGAGCTTTGGAAAGGGAAATGCTCCACTTGTTGCAGCCATTAGAACCCCTGCTCTAGTACCACTCTATTGCATGGTGGGCACAATATAAGGGAGATATATATTTGCAGCAAAAATATTAGAGTATTATAGTAAAGGAGGAGGATGTGGAGAGGAGAAACACTCTTGGATATTTTTCTCAACTCAATCAATACTTCTTTTCATAAACTCACTCACTCTTTCCACACTTACAATAGTCTCTTTTTAATTTCACTAGGTGATTCTGTCTGTGCATATTCATTCTGTTTATATGTTTGCTTAGTCTTTTATTCCCTTGTATCTATATTTACTTGTGCATCTTTATAGCATTGAAGAGAATGCTATAAACATGTAATTTTAATATAGTAATTGAGTGTTACAAATGGAATTTCTTGTAAAAGTAACTCGAATTTCATGAACACATGTAAGCATGGAGCTGCCAGATCATACACATACTAAAGGCCCGACAATGATGCATAATGGTTGGGGTGAAAAAGGAAGCATTTTGGAGATTCCGACTACTGAGCTTGGCCAACCAATTTTGGAACCAGGGACTAAACTTGCGTCACATTTGGGAGTTCTTGCATGCAAAGGGATATTGGAACCAATAAATTATGTCGAGTGGAGGAAGGTACCAAAGCTTAACAAGGATGCTATATGGAACCACATCGAGGTATAAAATTATTAAATGTGTGTAATAGCTAAACTCGTTTACTTCCATACTTGTTTATGTAATTGGTATTATCTATTGCATTGTAGAAAGTCTACTAAGATAAGGACTATTGTGATTATGAGAGTATTCTTGCAGCAATTTAATCAGTAGGTTATCCCTGGCTCTCACAGTAAATGATTTTGGCCAAGGATAATGAGCTATCGCTAGCTTTGGTCTTTTTAGAGACATAATGGTGAGCTGGAATGGCCTCGGAAAATTTAAATTTCGACTGTAACTTTTGCGAACTCATAAAACTTGAACAATTTGACGTGGGAGATAATGTTGTTGTTCCACTGGTTGCCTCCTTTCATCTTATTTACTGGGCCACCCTCATATATAAGTAACGGTCTCTCTGTTTTCTTCTTCTCTAAACTGATTACAGCAGTTGGTCCCAGCGGATTTTGATTTTCTAAAAGGGTAGTAGGGTGCTTGTTTGAAGATGTTGTTAGGTTTAATATGGAAAAAGACATATTGGTTTGTGATGCAACTTCCAAAGTTGCTAGAAATAGTTGTAATAAGGTTCGCTTGTTTTGCTTTCTTTGATGCATGAAAAGCAACCATTCTTCGTCTGTTAGTTTATCAACTATCTTTATACTTGGAATTTGGCATAGTCTGATGTGAAGTCTTTGGAAAACCATGACGTCCTTGAGGATCAAAAACTTGACCTTTGGGTGAGTCGTTTGGTCATAAGGAGCCTGCAGAAATATTAGCCACCACTGCTGGTCATAGTAGGTGTCTCATCAACTTTGTGGTCAAAGTCCTCTATTTTTTCGTAGTTAGCGACTGAATGGTACCATTATGGTTGTCATCTGATGATAGCATAGCTACACATTGGGCTTGTAGACTGTAATACCACTTTGTTATTCCTTTGTTGGATATAGAATGTGCCCCCTTGATGAGGCTGGGTGTCTAATTACCATATAGTTAGGGATGCAAAGGTCTGTGTTGACTAACAAAATAGACCTCTTTTGGGTGAATTATTTGGTTTTGCTTTCAGAATTTTGTTTCGCCAAACCGTTGTTTATGCACCATCTATTGCATCCTGACAAAATGCATTGAATAGTGTATAAATAACGGTTACTACTAGGGAATCAAGAATCCCACTCCAATAGTGAACTGACCCGCTCTATCCTATCGTAAATGAATAGCATAAGTTGGAGTGGGTTGGTTCAATATGGAGCTGGATCATCACTTCTCTACTACTATCTTGATCGAGTGTTAGTTTCTTATGTCTGAATCTAGGTACATAAGGCTAGGTGAAGGAATGATCAGATTGGCTTCTGTTTGATCCATGCATTGGCTTCTGTTTGATGTTTAGCTATATATATATATATATATATATATATATATATATATATATATATATATATATACATATAGGGAGCTGATCCGTTGATAGCGCTAGCAAAATGGGGTATTTTGCTAGCGCGATCTGGCCGTCCATCCTGAAAGATGGACGGCCCAGATCGTGCCTTTTTCAAAACTGTCAGCCGTCCGCCATACAGTCTCGCGGACGGGATTTTTTACCTTTTTGCCCTCCTCCCATGTCCGCGAGACTGTCTCGCGGACGACTTTCGGTTCCTGACATGTGTCAGGAAAAAGGCGTCCGCGAGACAGTCTCGCGGACGCCCTCTAGGCTGACACATGTCAGACCTGACGTCGGTTGCCTAGAAAGTCTCCTGTCAGAGCCCCAAGAACTGTTCCCCTTGGTATCTGTGACGTCAACAGTGTCCGCTTTGTGGGAGCTCTTTCAGCAAAATTTTCGCGGCCGACTGACAGTCTTGCTTCCATTTTCAGCTCCCTTCAAGCTTCGAGTAACACTTGGTTCAAGCATCACTCAAGCAAGGTAAGTTTGTGATCTTGCTACCGTTTTCTGGGTGGATTGACTGATAAATATAATTTTTTTTTCGACAAAAAATTATAGATCTTTGGTGATGTTCTAGAAATTTGTCACTCTATTCATCAATTTGTGATGTTCTAGAAATTAATTTGTTAACTTTAAACTAATTCATTGTAGTTAATTTCGATTTTTTGAGGTTCGCTAACTTCGACACGTGTATCCTATTAAAATTCAAATTTTTTGAGATATGTTTGTTGTATTTTGGCATGGTGAATTTGTCTGTTTATCTTAGTAATTTTAATTTGTTATGTTCAGTAAATATATAATTAGCAAAATGGGAGACACTTTTGAGATTATGTATATGGTATCCTAAATCGGTCTATTCGTCAAGATAATTTTGAGATAATAAGCGTAGTCTATTTCTACATAGGTCTTGTTTCACAATGTCTGATTTCGTGTCGAGCTCCAACACCCCCGTAGATGCTAGTGATCCGTATCTAGGACGAACCTTTCAAACATTGGAAGAAGCTGGAGAATGTTTTCGAGCGTATTCATTGAGGGTTGGTTTTGGCATTAGAATAAAAACTACAAGAACAAGCAGCGTATCGAAAAGGATATGCTCTCGCTTATACGAGTGTCATAGGGGCAGAAACCCAGTGCAAAATGAGACACGCGTAGGCAACGATGACAGTGATGATGACGAAATAGGGTATGCGCGGAGAAGACGGGATTGCTTTGCGCGCACGAATTGCCAGGTCAAGATGTTCGTAAGCTATAAAGCCAAACAAGATCATTGGCTTATTACCAGCCTGGAACTGGCACACAATCACCCGTTAGTAACCCCTTCTAAGGTGAGTCAGATGCATCAACACAAGAAGATGGGTAAGGTCGCGAGGAGCCTAATTCACACAATGAGCGATGCGCGGCTAGGACCTACCGACATGATTAATGTTCTTGCTGAACAGGCTGGGGGAATTCAAAATTTAAACTTTAACACGACAGACGTTCGTAACGCGGTCCGAACCCATAGACGAGCCGCGTATGACCTCAATGATGCGCAAGCGACAATGAGCCTATTGAAACGGATGCAGATGGAGGACCCGCAGTTTACCTTCGACTATAAACTTGACGACGAGCATCGAGTTAGCACAATTTTTTGGGTCGACGGTCGTTCGAGGCTAGCTTATAAGCATTTTGGGGATGTCGTGACTTTCGACACCACATACCGTACCAACAAGTACTCGATGCCGTTCGCTCCTTTCACGGGCGTCAATCATCATTATCACTCCATCCTGTTCGGGTTCGCCTTGTTAAGGGACGAGAGCGAGAGTTCTTTTGAATGGTTGTTTAGGGTGTGGCTGGAAGCAATGAACTTCAAAGCACCGACTGTTATCATCACCGATCAAGATTTGGCAATGAAGAAGGCTATTGCTACCGTCTTCCCAGATACTCGACACAACTTGTGCACTTGGCACATAAGCAACAAATACCCGGAACGTCTGCATCACATGTACGCAAAGTATCCAGACTTTAAACAGGATTTTGACAAATGCGTCCTCAAGTCATTAACGATTGAGGAATTCGAGGAGAGGTGGGAAAAGCTTGTTCGGGATGTACTCAAAGAGCAATGGATTGGCGTTTACACGAGAAGTCATTTTTCTGCGGGCATGAAAACGACGGGCAGGAGTGAATCTATGAATGCCACGTTCGATAGTTATGTGGGTACAGCTACCAATTTGAAGAGTTTCGTCACATCTGCACAAAAAGCGGTTGCGTCGTTGTTCGTGAAAGAAAGGGCTGCAGACTTTGCAACCACGTACAAGCAAAGGAGAAGGTTGCTTGAGACCCCGCTGGAGCTGAACGGTGCCAAAGTCTATACGAAGGAGATCTTCCTGCTATACCAAGTAGAGCTGCAAAAATCGGGCCGATACAGTATATACAAGGTGGCAGAAAAGTCGTCGCGTGAGTACAAGGTTTATTCGCTCGTGAATGACCTCGTCCCTGAGAAGCTGCGCAGAATTTATACGGTGACCCACGACACATTGACGGACTCGGTGACATGTGTTTGCAAGAAGTTTGAGTTCCATGGCATCCTGTGTAGACACATTCTGCGGTTTTTCACACAGAAGAATATCAGGACAATCCCCGATAAATACGTCCTGCCACGGTGGACGAAAGGTGCAAACAGGTTGCACGGTACCATTTCCTTTCCGGAGCACCCGTATACTGACTTTGAAGAATCAGAGACGTTGCGGTATAATCATCTGGTGACGATGTTCACCCGTTTGTCCGTAAAGGGTGCTGCTACAATGGTCGGATATAAACATCTCCTCGAGGTAGCTCAGCAGCAAGAGCCCATCGTCGACCAATTGGAAGCAGCTTCAGTCAGCAATGCGGTTGACACCGAGCCTACAACGGGATCAGAAGATGACGAGCCGGGGGAGGGAGACGACAATGATATCCGGCCTTTGGATCCAATTATATCGCAAACGAAAGGCCGCAAGAGATCTACGCGGATGAAAAGCTCTATTGAGACGGCAACTCAACCAAAAAAGCTGAGAAGGTGTGCATTGTGCAACAAAATGACCGACCACGACAAGCGGAACCATTACAAGGCACTGGGGATAAGTCCAGTGCCTTTGCAAGACGGGGAAGAAGATGATGCCGAGGAT
This sequence comes from Escallonia herrerae, assembly GCA_033070095.1. Taxonomy (NCBI): domain Eukaryota; kingdom Viridiplantae; phylum Streptophyta; class Magnoliopsida; order Escalloniales; family Escalloniaceae; genus Escallonia; species Escallonia herrerae. The sequence goes on along the minus strand of JAVXUP010001235.1, from coordinate 185,799 downwards.
GAGGACGAACAAGCTGCAGTGGAACTTTAGTGTACTGAATATTTATTGTAATAATCTTTTATGAGCCATCAAACCTGTCGGACATTTTGTAATAATCTTTTAGTAATGATTTTTTTGTAATAACCTTTACTCTCATTTTTTTATATGTGATTTCTTACACTGTCCGCTACACTGCGCAGCACAACATTAGAAACCTAAGGTATTTAGAATACCTATCCAACACTTAGTTTTTTTTTTTCTTTTGGTTGTCTTCTCTACGTCCGCTATACTATGTAGCGGACGGCCCCGCAGAATACCCACCTCTCCAACACTTAGTTTTTTTGTTTTGGTTGTCTTCTCTACGTCCGCTATACTATGTAGCGGACGGCCCCGCAGAATACCCACCTCTCCAACACTTAGTTTCAACACTTAGTTTTTGTTTTTGGTTGTCTTCTCTACGTCCGCTATACTATGTAGCGGACGGCCGGGCAGAAAGACTGATTATCGAACACTTGGTTATTTTTTGAACACTTGCCCTGCAGATAGACAGATATCCAACACTTGGTTTCCCACCGTTAAATCATATCGGTCAATAAAATCAATCGCATTCAATAAATTTTTTTAAAAAAAGTGTTGAATATAACGTTACAATGTGAATTGGGGAACATCATCTCTCGCGGGAATGATGTTCCTTACACGGATTTACAATAAACCTAATAGCTCTAGGCCGGCCATTCATAATTTGCCAAGCAATCCTATACCTAAAGTCTTGTATGCATTCTTCGCTCCAGACAGTCTTCTTGAGGCTCTCAGACCGGCAAATGTAATCCATGTACATGCAGAGGAAGACGCCGCAGTCCGAGGAATTATGTTGCTTGGGCCTACTCCTCTTCAATCGGAAAATGAGGTCCGGCCTGCGCGATACCTTCTCCCGACGCCTACCATTGACCAGGGCAGCAAAAAGATTCTGCGAGAAACATAATAAGCATTAAACATTAAACATAGCAAACAAAATAAGATTAATCAGTTTTATAATATGCAAGTTACAATAAGAAGGAAACAGGATCTTACCATGGCATCCAACTGGCCTATGCCTCGGTACATATCAATCACAGGCATCACGTCGGTATCATCGTAGAGACTGTCGACGACTGAAACCGTGCTCTGTAATGGTTCGTAGCAAACCAAGTACCAGTGGGCATTCCCTAAAAAGGGGATTAGAAACACGTCGGCAACACTTGCGCTCACTGGACTATCCCTAGCAAGATATGCTTGTAGGTTAGGGGACGGTTTCCACTGGGCCATGGTTCTCCCCTTCCCCTTCCTTGCATTGCCCCAGTCGTGCCACTCTTGTACTAGGAGCTGATGAAAAAAGCATCCAAGATAAACACGCGCAGACCGATGTTTGGATGCTCCCGACACCTTCGCCTCAGAATTTGCACGTAGTGCGAGATGACACCGCTGTCTAACCAAACTCCCGGCGCCAGCGAGGCGATCTCTGTCCACGAGGCATTGTAATCCAAGCCCTCCGGGTGATCCACGTCATACGACGCTCCGTCTTGGGGGGCCCCGCTAAAATAACGGGCTCGGATTAGATCGCATTTATGCGGCTTTAGGGGCCTGGCTGGATGCCCTTTCGGATATTGCCCTCGGGGGTCGACCGGGGGATATTGCCCTCCGGGGGCAAGGGATATTGGCCTCCAATTCCTTCTTCGGCCGGCTGATATTGCTTCCGGCCATTTCTTCAGCCGGCTGATATTCCCCTCCGGGGCCGCCAACTGGTCCCGCCCACGGGACAATGGGCAGTGCCTCGGAGAAACCGTAGTTTCCGAAAGGACAGTCTTGCGTGACTTGAGAGAGGGGTTCCGGGAACAAATTGAAGGAGGGGCCGCTGTAATCGCCCCACGACGCTTGAGCCTGTCCCATCCCCGCTTCAGAGGTACCACCAACTCCCTGACTCACCCCTGAAGCCTGTCCAGAGGGATCACCGTATCCCTGGCTGACGCCCGTATAACCCATTCCCGGGCTGACTCCCGAAGACTGTCCCGATGCTTGGCGCAAAAAATTCCCGCAGCCTAAAGCCAATGTCGCAGCCTGTTGGCAAAGATCCTCGCCCATTGCGCTCACCAGATCCCTCCGCTCACTCAACTTCTGGAAGAATGCAAGCGAGGCATTAACCTACATCCAAAGAGATAAAAAATTAAGTAACTTCAATCAGACATTTATATTCAACTAATTTGGTTCAAGTCAGACTTGTTGGGCAACTTACGAGATTGTATGCCATACGCTCATCGATCTGACCCCTAGGCGCATACCTCTCCCCACGTTCAAAGTTTACAGGGGCTACTCTCCTCCGCGTGATGCGGTAGTACCACTCATCGTACTGATCGATGCTGATAACGGGGTCTGGCTCCGAGACGATGGCCGCCAGTGTGTCCTGCCAAGAAGTCCAAAGCTCTATTTCGGCCGCGCACAATTCGTACGCATTGGCGGTGCCAAACACTCCGACATCCGGTGGGTTCCTGTTAACCCTCATATCCGGGGCATCGACTGGCAAACCCTGCTCCAACTCAAAATGGCGCATTGCTCGGTCGGGCAGCTGCCACTCTGCGACCTCGAAATGGATCAGGGGTGTGCGCTGCAACCCGGAGAGCGTGAAGACGAACGACTCTCCCACCCGTCGCGCCAAACGTATGTACGGTGCCCAACGCATTTGGCCCGGAGATAGACGGTCGAACTCCCCTCGATAGTACGTAATGTTGTGATGGGGATCGACTCTCCTCTTGTAGTGGCTAGCCCTCCGGCTGTACTCCCAAGCACACAACCGAGGCCAGACTTTATCGGTTCCATCCCTACGCGTTGGTGCACCGGGAGCAAGGTGTTCATAAGACCACACCTGAGAACATCAAAAAATTATATTTATATCGTCGATTCAACAAAAATAAAACACAATAACGAAGACATGATTTATATGATATACCTGCAATAGCGAGAGACATGCACATATGGCTTTGGAGTTGGGCCTCGTTGCCTTGTGCAATGCTCGGTACAGATACGAAAGAACCGCTGCACCCCAGGCATAATCCCCAACCTCCGACAGGTTACCCAACAACGGTAAATATTTCACGCTGACCGTGTTCTTCGACGTCGTTGGGAATAAAATTGCCCCCATCACCCACAAGAGGAAGGCCTTTGTGTACACCACAAGCTCACGGCCCGTATAGTTTTCCGGCAAAACCCCGTAGGTATCTACCAACCACTTCAACTTTATACCACCAGTGCTAAATTGATCCTGGGGTATCGAAGTGAAGAAGTCCCGCGCCGTTCTCTTATTCGTTGCGTCTGACGGAGGAGCAATTACCGGCCGCCCCGTCACCGGCAACCCCAAGATGAACCCTACATCTTCTAGGGTAATTGTCATCTCTCCGAGCGGGAAGTGAAACGTATTCGTTTCACTTCTCCACCTCTCAACAAGGGCACCTATCAAGGCCCGGTCAAGCTGTTGAAAGATCTGCCCATGCGTGAAAATCCCAAACCCAATTCCACGCAGTATCCTTTTCTGGGACTTGTTCAATTTCCATCTCGTGAACTCGCGAGATACTTCTACGGTGGTGAGAAGTTCTCTTTCCTACGAATTATTAATAAATACAATTTAAGCAAAATGAACGGTAAAACAACGTTCGTAATAATAAGAAAGTTGATAAATAATGTATCTTACTCCACCATCCCATATGAGCGTACTGATATGGTTGGCTTGGTCGTATAACACGGATGGATCTTCTGGTCCAGGGATAAATTCCATTTTTTGCAACTGAAACTATGGAAAAACCTTCTCAGTTTGGATTTTTCGTTTTGGATTTTGATAATCGCTCGCAAAAATACGACGCTAACACATGCATAATAGATATATAGACATATACGGAATCGGATTTTACAAACGCTAGCACATGAACAAATACATACATATATAAATCCTCATCATCGCTAGCACATGCTCAATGCATAATCAAAACCACGCATAAAACGCAATATTGATCACAACTATAGATTAGAAACATGTAAAGGATTGATTTTGTGAACTTACGTGATCTATTAGGGTATTAAAGCTGCTCTTATGAAGAAATTGCGCAGATCTGCTTGCCAACGCCGCTGGGAATATTTGTGAGTAGGAAGAACGGAGAAGAGTGTCGAAGTTAGGAATTTTTTGAATATATATTTGCTGTCCGCTATACAATGTAGCGGATAACACCTGTCCGCTATATAGTATCGCGGATGACACCAGTCTGTTCCTTCTGCGGGACTGTCCGCTATATAGTATCACGGACGATAGACTGTCCGCTATATAGTATCGCGGATATAGATACCGAAAACAAAAAAAATAGTGTTGGACCAGAAAATGGTTGGCACGGACCAGACATTTAGTATCGCGGATATAGATACTGAAAACAAAAAAAATAGTGTTGGACCAGAAAATGGTTGGCACGGACCAGACATTTAGTTCCGACCTTCCTGAACCCCCGCCTAAGCGGAGGCCTTATATCCGCTATATTGTAGAGCTAGACTTTGGTGTCCACTATATATAGAGCTATACAATGTAGCGTAATGTAATAAATTGGAATAAATTGGCGCCCGTAATGCAGTTTTAATAAATTGAAATAAATTGGCGCCCGAAGACTTGTTTTAGCGACATAGTAGGTTAATGCTATTTTAATAAACTGACGCCCGAAGACTTGTTTTAGCGACGGAATCAACAATTTCAATAAACAAAAAATAATGTACGATTCACAATCAACGATCTCAATATATCAAGGCAACAAAAAAAGGCACAATTAAGCAAGAAAAAATTTAGAAACATAATGAACAAGAACATAAATTTTTTTATTATAATAATAAACTAGGGTTCACAAATGGGGTACGAAAGTTTTTCACAAGCGCTCCGATCAAAGATTACAACTTGAAAATCCCACCACCCAAGGTGTTCGAACACTACAAAGTCCCCGAGTTCGAGGCCATGCTGGCGCACGAAGACGTTCCAACCCTCTGCGAATTGCTTTTTTTGGGTCGGCCGGGCTTCAGCTTGATTTCAACCTGCCATGCCCCCTTGCGGCTATATAATCTTGCACTATCATGAATTGTTGTAAATTGATTGGTAAATGCTTCCGGTATGTCCTACCAAACACAATACAAAAAATAGGTTAGTTTTGGTTAAGAAAAACAAAAGATCAAACTTTTAACACACGAAAATACAGAGAAAGAGAAAGAGGGATAGCCTACAAGTTCATGCTCAAATCCCGGCATCATGACTTTGAAAAAGTGTTTGCCTACCAGGTGCAAGTTGCCAATATAATCGTAGGCGTAGGTGGTCTCCGATCCAGAAGCCATCGAGATCGGCGTTGAGGGGAGGACGGTGGTGTCGCCGGAGATGTGGGTCACCGGAGATGTGGGTCGCCGTAGATGGGGTAGCGGCTTGGGTTAGATGTTCGACAGAGAGAGAGAGAGAGGGGGGACGCCTCAGATACCAAGGGGAACAGTTCTCGGGGCTTTGACAGGAGACTTTTTAGGCGACCGACGGGACAGGTCCTGACATGTGTCAGCCTAGAGGGCGTCCGCGAGACTGTCTCGCGGACGCCTTTTTCCTGACACATGTCAGGAACCGAAAGTCGTCCGCGAGACAGTCTCGCGGACATGGGAGGAGGGCAAAAAGGTAAAAAATTCCGTCCATGAGACTGTATGGCGGACGGCTGACAGTTTTGGAAAAAGGCGCGATCTGGGCGGTCCATCTTTCAGGATGAACGGCCAGATCGCGCTAGCAAAATACCCCATTTTGCTAGCGCTATCAACGGATCAGCTCCCATATATATATATATATATATATATATATATATATATATATATATATATATATATATATATATAGGGTCGTGATTCATTGATAGCGCTAGCCAACTGGGTTAAGTTGCTAGCGCGATCTGGCCGTCCACGCGCGATCTGTGGACGGTCCAGATCTTTTTTTTGCGTTTGTTTTAAGTCCGTCCGCTACATTATGTAGCGGATAATTTTTTGACAAAAATACCCTCAGCTCCTTCCGCTACATAATGTAGCGGACGGGTAGGAACCACTGCTTCTCATTCTCACATTAATTTTTCTGACATCTCTCTATCTCTCTCATCAATTTTTGACTCTTTCTCTCTCCTTCCTCTCTCTTTTCTCTCTCTAACCTCCCCATTCTCTCTCTTTCTCTATCTCATGCTTATCTTGCTTCACTTCATACACACACACACACACACACATCAAACTTCAAGCAAAATTCTATTCGCAAATAAAATCCCTCTGTCATGCATAGGATGGTATTTGGCAGAAAGAACGGAGGACCGAATTGAGCTTCAGCGACTCGAGCTGCTTGAACCGGCGCCAGAGACGGCCGGCGTCACTCGTGTAGCACAGCGCAATGGTCACTTTTCGACGTCATCAACTCGCGTGCCGCTCCTCCGTTCACAGGAGAGCACCGACCACACTACAAAGCTGAACGGAAAAAAAGAAATTCAGTAAAAGAGAAGTCAAAGAGACGGAGGACCGAATTTCCATGGGATCGAGTTTGAAAATTCAGGAGAGAAAATCGGGTAAAGAAGAAAATCATGAGATACCCGACTTTGCTAATCACAGTGCAAAGTCAAAATCACGGAGGACCAAATTTTTGTGGGATCTGAAAGCTTTGGCCTCGAAATCATCTGCTGTCCTTTATCAAATCACAGTGCAAACATCCCATATGTTCTCGGGTAAAGAAGAAACCATTCGGGAATTTAGAGAGGAAATTCCCATTCATGAATTGTGAATTTAGTGTCTGCTTCAACAGCAACTCACGTAGCTCGGCGGCATCAATATCCTTGGCCTAATTCTCCGGCCGGTAGTAACCGGTGACCGGATCTGGCACCCACAACGTGTTCTTGGTGGCTTCCTCCCCACCTTTCTTTAACGTAATCCCGCTCCTTGCCACCACCCTTCCGCTGCCAGACATAGCAAAGAGAGAAAGAAGAAAGGAGGATGAGAGAGAAACAGAAAAGTGATGATAGAAAAGAGAGGAAGGAGAGAGAGAGTCAGAAGTAAGAGTCAGAAATTAATGTGAGAGATAGAGAGATGTCAGAAAAAATTAATGAGAGAATGAGAAAAAGTGGTGCCTACCCGTCCGCCACATTATGTGGCGGACGATATTTTGCCTACAGGATACATCGTTCTCAGTTCGGGGATCAGGGGTATTTTTGTTAAAAAATTATCCGCTACATAATGTAGCGGACGGACTTAAAACAAACGCAAAAAAAAGATCTGGACCATCCACTGATCGCGCGTGGACGGCCAGATCGCGCTAGCAACTTAACCCAATTTGCTAGCGCTATCAATGGATCACGACCCATATATATATATATATATATATATATATATATATATATATATATATATATATATATATATATATATATATATATATATATATATATATAAGAGCAGCATTATATAAAGGAATGATCAGATTTACTTGAGATACTTGTATAAATGTTTACTTAAGTGCATGGATGTTTTTCATATGATTGTCTTTTCTTTTGTGTAACTAATGATTACGTATGATCTAATTGTTTAAGTTTCTTAACATAAAAAATAAAGAAGAATTTTGTCACTTTGAAAAAGTTGAAAAAAAAGATGCAAGAATGAAACGGGGTACGTAGACGAGTCTTTATATTGCTTAAAGCATTCCGTTTGTTGACTAGTTTTTCAGTTTAATTCGACTTACGTCATGCGAGTTAAATTTATTGCCTTCTTTGTTGAATTTTTTATTTCCAGACTTTTATGTTCAGAAGACATACATCAATGCTTTTGTTGGACCTAGAAAAACCGATATGCACTATGATGATATTTTGGATGGGATGCATATATCTTTAGGTTTGGTTGTTCAATGACATTACATTTACATGTTTTTGAAATAAAGAAGTTCTGGATGGCTATGTAATTAGGATGTGCATGTTGGATATGGTATGGTTGAATCACATTAGCTTGTTTCTATAATGATGAGTTTATAAGCTTGTTTAATCAACTTGGTGTTGGATTGGAGCAATGATTCGTTAAATACTTCACTTTCACATCTTAGGCCAATGTTTCTTTGACAAATTTTAGAATATGCCAGTCAAAAAGCTAGCGACAATTACTTAAAAGTGCCGAAATAGGAACGGCGTTTAAAGATAATTCCCAAGAAAAAAAATTGGCACTTAATGCAAGTGTCTCTAATTTAGGAACGTTTGAAAAATAATGCCACCAAAACAAAATTGACACTTTAATGGAAGTGCCGTTAAGTTAGCTACATTTTTATCAAAGTGACATATCTAAGTTGACTATTGACCCCATAAGAGGTACTTGAAAGTGTCGCACAAAAATGTCGCAAGTCTAATCCCATCATGTCTAAAAAGAGAGTCTAATGCCAACGTGTCCAAAAAGTGTCGAGAAATTTCCGACAGACGAATTTGTGACGCTTGTAAAAAGCGTTGATAAAGTGTCAGGAAACCACTTTGCGACACTTTTACTATCATTGGGGACACTTTTTAGTGTCACCTAAACTCCCCTTTTTTTGTAGTGTATCTGAGCACTCTGGAATGGCTTTGCTATAGTGTATTGCTCATGTTTAATGTTATTTGTTTCTGCTATTTATTGTACCTAAAATATTTTGAAGCATTTATTGATTTTGAGGGATTGAGTTGATATTCTTCTCTATGTTTATATCGCAATATTGTGGTTTTATATAAAAAAAATAAAAAAATTATCATATGACTGTACATGACAGATCATTCTTCTCTATGTAAATCATATCTAGGTTTTGGCGGGTTAGTGGTGGTGATAAAAGAGAACGGCTTCGGCCTGTGAAAATAACGAGAATGGTTCGGTGATGGTCGTAGGTGCTGTGTGGTCGAGAGAGAGAGAGAGGGGGGGGGGGGGCTTGGCTTGTATCGATGAAGGGCAGCCTGGAGTGGTGGCGCAGCCCCTTTGCTCGAGAATTTTGATGTACATAAAAAATCTTAGCATTTATATACAAGGTTCTTTCAGACAATTTTTTCATTTCGTTACGAAAACCATTAGTTGCAACACTTTTTGCGATCGCATGTGTTCCTTTGTAACCTTAGTAACAATAGGGGTCTTTTTGCAAATGGCCAAAACCTCGAGGGTGTTTTTGTAATTATCTAAAAAATTGAACAGTGGTCGTGAATATAAATAGAGGAGGAAAGAAGATAAACCAGGGAAGAAAAGAGGAAGAAAGAAAAAGGAAAAAGAATGAAAGAAAAGAGAGGCTATCAAACCCTAGGTAAATCTCTCTCCCTCTCCATTTCCAATTAGGGTTTTAAATGAATTAATTTTGTGTATGTGTATGGGGAAGGGGGAACACACTGCTGCCGTAGCAGCAGTGTTACTGGGTGGTTTGGGTGGTTTTCTTGGTGCAAATATGGGTGGGGATGGGTGATAAGGAAGAAAAGATGTAAGGGGAAGAGGTGGGTTGGTGTTATGTGTGTTTGTGAGGGTGAGGGTGAAGGGGGTTGTGTCTGTGCATGGGGAAGGGGGCACATTGCTACTATGGCAGAGTGTTGCTGGGTAGTTTGTGAGTGTTTCAGAGATGCAAAGATCGGTGGGGGTGGGTTATCAGGAAGAAAATGTGTAGGGGGAGGGTGGGGTAGTTTGCAAGGTATGTATAAGTCGGGGGAGGGCTAGGTGCATGAGATGGGGAGGAAGGGAAGGAGGGAGCAGTGGCAGCTACGCTGTGTTATGCTGTGTTTGATGCATGTTGACGATGAACAGTGACTGCAAGTGACACTAAAGGTAGCAAGGGTTTAAACAGTCCACTTTTAAACTTTTTAAAAATAGTTCGAGGCAAATTTGGTCAAAGTACAAAAAAAAAAAAAAAGAACCTAGTTATTTTTTAGGATACGTGTACTGTGAAAAAATTTCAAATTTTTTTGAGGTTGGGAAGGGGGTTAACGGACACGACTATTATGAAACTTTACAGTAAAATTTAAAATAGTAAACTGACGAGGTTTCATGTGAAAATTTTATGAGGACCTTAAAATGCTGAGATGTTCCATTTTTTAAAATTTTGGGCCGTTCTGAAGTTGATAGCCATTTTTGGCCAAATTGACCTTTAAGCACTCGATCTGGACACTGATTCAGAATTTTTGAGCGAAAATTTTTTAAAATACTTTTTGCTCAAAAATAACTTCAGGGTGCTTAAAAAATATTGTAAGGTGTTTTTGATATTTTTCTAGTGCGGGGAACCCTCAGGGGGCATCTTGGTAATTTGTTACTCAGATGGGGTATTTTGGTATTTTTATTCCTATAAACTTCTTTGAAGGACTTTTTGGTCTGGGAAGGGGTGTAAGACATCTAAAAAGTTATCTTAAAAGTAGTTTTGAGATGTTAGCTGGAGCGATGGCCGCCTGGGATGTTTTGGTAATTTTACATAAGTTGGGGAGTGTTTTGGTAATTTTTCTTTTAAAATTTTTCTGAAGGACTATTTAGTCCATAATTTAATGTAGTACATCTGAAAAGTGGTTTTAAAGAGGTTTTGCGGTGTTGGTGGTGTAACAGCCATCAAGGGATATTTTGATAATTTGCCATGTTGATGCTAAATTTTTTAGCACACGCGTAATTAAGCGTCCGGAGTGACGGGAACCGAGGAATGGTGCTAATACATCTAACATGAGGGAGTTCTTATTATGGATGAGTCATTAAGGCTAGGTTAAGGATCCGGCTCTTGGATCAAAATAACTAGCTGTCATAAGACCTTATGAACGGTTAAATGGGAAGGGGTAGGATAAAGTGTGCTTTTATGTTTCAAATGGTGTCTGATGAGCAAGGTCTGATTTGATTAGGTGATCCCACTCGTTGTAATCAAAGGTTCGAGTTGGCAAACTTTTGGACTGAAGGCCAATCAAGTAAAGACAATGATGTTCTGATATGCTAATTCATTGTTTCGATTAGCATGCCATGTTGATAACATTTTTGTTAGATTCTTGTTGTTATGATTTGACACCAGTAGTCATTGTGACCGGTATTTGTTTACTTGAATTATGATGTTGAGGACTTAGGGTAGAATAATTTTCCTTGGTCCGGCCCCGTTGATGAAGTTTGGTAAAAATAATTCGTGTCTTAGTATGCTATGATTCGATTCGATTAGCATACCTGACATTGGTGATGATACTGCATGGGGGTTGTGTGGTTGTTGTGAGATGTCGACAATTATTGATAGCTGATATTTCTCTTAATTGAGATAGTTACTGAGGACTTGTCGTTAAGTTTCTCCCAAGTCCGTCATGTAGTTGATTAATGATGTTACGTAGAGATGGATGCCTTGTTATGGTGTAATGTCAGCACATATTGGTAATCAAGATTTCTCATATTTAAAAATGTCGTTGAGGGCTTGTGGTAAATTTCTCCCAAGTCCGCCTTGTCGTTGTTTGGTGATGTTACGTAGAGATTATTGTGCCGTGGTTATGATATGTCATTAACTATTGATGAACGATATTCCTCCTATTTAAGAGCGTTGTTGAGGACTTGTGGTTAAATTTCTCCCGAGTTCGCCCTATTGATGATGCTTATGTTGAATCCCTGTTGTTATGTTTGAAACATCGGTTGATCCTTTGACCCGATATCTCTTATTTGGGTTGTACTATTGAGGACATGAGGTGGAATAATTTTAACTTAGTCCGCCCCTTTGATAAAGCCTTGTTGTTTCAGCTATAACGAGGTTAGGGACAAACACTCTTTGTGAGTTCCCTTTTTGATGACAGCATCTCTTTTGATTAGTTAAGACTAAAATGAACATCTCGTATAATGGGACATCAAATGAGGAAGATGGCCTGTGAATGTGATCACTGGCCAAAAAGGATGTATGACGCTCGAGTCGAGTCTGTCGTGTTCAGTCAAGTCCAGTCTGTCATGTCTGAGTCTACATTGCATTTGATTTTGTTTTGATGTTAATGATTTTAATGACTTGTATTTCATTGATGTTTACTTTGGCGATTCTTTTGTTAGTGTTCACTTGCATAGTCAGTCAGTCAGTCTTGTTCATGAGGAGGTGGCAATAATGTTGTTATTAGCCTTGAAGTCGCTCAGTCTGACAAAAGAAAATATCGTTTGACAAATTATGTTGATTCTGAAATTGTAAACTCTTGATATTCATTGCTATCATTGAGATGATTATTAATCCTCCGAGTCTCTTGAATCACTTGTACACGATAATGTTATCTTTACTGGACAATTTACGCTCATTCCTTATGTTTTGTTGTGTAGGCTATAAGGTTGACTAAGGATAACCCTCTAGGAAGGGAAAGGAAACAAGCTAAAAAAGTTGAGCAAGAGGATAAGTTAAGTGAGGTGAGACAAGCTAGGAATGGTAAGACAAAGGTTGAGCTGTGAGATAAGTTGATAGGAGTTACAAGGCGAAAGTCGTGTATTACATTTGTAAATGTATATATTGTTTAAGGACTTGAAAGTCTTTAGCTGCAGTATGATGTATGTTTGTAAGAAATTTTTTTCAAGGATGCATTTGGAGCGTTTGATGATGTGTCATTGATAACTTAAGGATTATTGCCCCAAGTTATCTAGATAAACTACATTAATTAGAATAATCTAGACTCTTGGACTGGACTCAACTTAAATGAACTGGACTAATGTAATTGTACTGAGCACAGACTGGACATGCAACTGAACCGGACTTAGACACCTAGATTGGACTAAATTAATTAAATTAAACTAGACTGAGTTAATTAAATAAAATTGGACTGAATTACTTAAATAAATGAAATTACTAAGCTCAGACTTAATAATACTGTGATGCCTCGAACCTAGGTTTATGAGGTTATTATTACTTAGCGACGATTGTTGTAAGTAAGATGAATTTAGGCCTTCAGTTAAAATCTTGCGAGCGGTATTAATTGAATCTTTAGCCCGTGACTCTGGAGAGGTAATAATGAATTAGGGTTATTGTATAAAGGTATAGATCTTAATTGATTATTTTAAAGAGAGAGAGACAGAGAGCTATGGAGAAAAATGTGGGATTTTGATAAGATAGAGAGTGGTTTGGGGATAAACAAAAAGGAGGAGATTTTGGAAAAGATTTAAAAGAAAGCATTTTTGTAAAAAAGCTAAACAAAAGAAAATAGTGAGAGAAAGGAAAAAAAATGAACAAAGAACAAAAAGAGAAAGAGAAACCAGGAAGAAAGAAATATGAGAGCGGCAGCCGGCCCTAGGAACGGGCGGCACGCCTCTACACCCCGTCGCCGGCAACTCGCGATCACCAGCAGTCCCATTGTGGATCGCCATCACCGGCGCCATCTTCGATCTCCATAACTTCCGGCCACATATGCTATCACCGGCAGTCCCATTGCCTGCCCATGCCTCTTTCAGATCACGGCGGCTCATCGCCGGTGAGTAACTCCAGTCGCCTCTTCACCGAGCGCATCGCCCAATGCCACCGTAACCGCCCACCGAAACCACCACGTCGCTGCCACCACCGTACGGCACCCATCACCGATCAACCAAGATCCCGATTGACTCCAAAGGATGACCCTCGGCCAGCCGTCAGCTTTCTTCCTCCGTTCACCGAGCCTTGTCCACCACGATCTCTAATCAGCGTCCCCACTTCGACGGCAAACCAAAATGGCAATTGCCGAACTTCATCTACCACCACTAGGGATTAACTCGGGCAGGACCTACACTGAAAACCCCTGCACAACATCTCTACGACCACCGTGCCATGACCAAGGTGCTGCTGCCATCACCGTAAATGGCACCTGTCGTCATCGCCCGTCGCTATTGTTGCCTTATCCTTGAACGTTCTGATGCCAACCACCAGAAATCACCACCACGGTGGCGCACTTTGATGGAACAGCACGGTACTATCATCGGTCAACCATAACTCCGATTGAGATAGAGAGACGGCCATTGGTTTTGTGAAATTGTTTGTGAAGGGGGGTCTGGTGGTGTTGTGATTTTTAACGACAGTGTGTACATTGACTGTAGTTGGGTTAGATGTGCACTACTCCAGGGTGTACGTTGTATGTTTTTGGCAGGGCTGTAGGTGTGGTTATTGTTCGACGAGCGTGTGTTTGAGGAGTTGTTATGATTTTGGTGCGGTGTGTTTTTAAAGGTATCATGGCGGTGCTTGCGGTGGCCTGAATGACATCGTTTTGGTACTTACAGTGGCTCTAATGGATTAAAGTGAGTGGTGAATGTGTGACAATTGGCGGGTGTGTGATTTGTTGTGTGCGCGTACTGGTACGTGTACGTGTTTCATGTGTTTAGGCCAACATCTATATTGTGTAGACGTGGTTGTGGCTGGATGATAAGGTGTAACAAGGGTGCATGTGGGACACTATTGCATGAGGAGTGCGGTTGTGTATATTGTAGCAATAGGGCATGCTCGATGGGTTAGTGACATCAAGTTAGTTGAGAGAGGCTCGACAGCGGTGATGAAATGCCGAGAATGGCATGGTGATCTGGGCACAATTTTGGAAGGGATGTGTAGCGGGCGGTCAGATGCGGCGTCAGAGTTGTTTGAGGAAATAACCAACAGGAATCATCAATGATGCCTTCATGTCATATAGTAAAGCTGGGAACATGGAAATAAAAAAGAATGGCCCTAACCATTCTTTTAGCAAGATGTAGCAGCGAGATTGTCGCTCCAGAGACTTTGATGTGGGAAATGCGTAGCGTCAGGTAAGTGACCCTTTGATTCAATTAGTGTTTTTATATACAACGTATATGCTTATCTACTGTTAAAAATGTAGTGTTTTTCAGCATTGATCGTTTTAAGTACATTTAACTGCTCTGACTTAAATTACCAAAAAGGTTTTAGTGTTTTATTCTCGTCAAAGAAAAACCGGACCAGCATGTAAATGATGTTTTGCCTAGAAACTGAAATGGAACTCGGATTTGAAATGTATTGTATTGACGTTATTGTGAATATTGAACACGTTGATGATTATTGAAAGGATGTGAGGATGGTTTGATGAGTGATTCTGTTCACGATGAACCCAAAGGGGGATTTTGGTTTACTCGATTGTTGTGCCCTATATCCATGGAGGAAAGTTGGATTGTTGGGTCCTGGTCAACGGGACGATACGTTGACGCACAGTACTGTTGCTCGTGGTGCGCCATTGCGTCCACAAAAATATGTATCCCGGACGAATGAGGGATTGTGGGCCCTAGTCAGGGGGGCGCATACCCTGACGGAATAATATTTATCCTAGGTGGAGTAGGGATTGTGAACCCTAGTCAGGGGGGAGTGTACGCTGACAGCAGCATATCGTTTGAGCTAATGTTGGAACCGAACTGGTTGTTATGAGTTTTGTGCTAATGATTTTACACTTCAGTTTTTTGTTTCATGTACTCTGTTTTGTTTTACCCGATGATTATCAATTCTATGATTTTTAGATATCTTAATGATGCTACAATATGAAGTGAGTTATTTTCTGACATGCTGTGGTCCACCTAGTTGAATCATTGGTTACTTACTGAGCACGTGGAAGCTCATCCCTTACTTATCATTTTAGGTTTGAATGTAAGGTGATGGTGACGAGCATAGGAGGAGAAAAATTGGTGCGGAGCTTCGGATTCTGCATTGAATAAGTCGCTAAATATTAGATTTTCTGTTTAGCTTTAGTTGTTGACAATCAGAGTTATGAAAAGTTTTAGCATAAATGATGTATTCAAATTAAAATATGATACTGTAATTAATGTTTGGAGAAGTTTTAATATCCGCTGCGGCATATGTTGGTTTTAGCAAGTAAGGCCTGGCATAGCCCTCGGTTGGAGTCCATTGGGTTTGCGGTCGGTCACGTGCCTACATCGCGGGCTTGCCCGTGGGTTCGGGTCGTGACAGAAATGGTATCAGAGCATTACGATTTTGGGATGTTAGAATTTAAGAAATGATTTCACTGGCTAGGTTACATGATTTTGTAGACTTGTAACTAGGTTGACGAAAGTGGAAGGTAGAACTCAAGATTTGATCCTTTAGAGTGAAAGTCATAGGTGAGAAATTCTTTGTACTTCAGTGCAGCATAGGGTTGCAGTTAAACTTGCTACTACTAAGTAGAACGTGCGAAAGTATATATTGTGGTATGTTATCTGAAAAGTGTAGCAGAGGCATGATGATTAGGAATTTAAATATCTGGTTGAGTTGGAGTGGAGTAAGTATAGTGAGTGAGCATCGTAGTAGCTGGGCCATAACTATTTCGTGCTTGAGAAATAATATTTGGTTGGTTAGATTATAAAATCCTAGGTTATAATCTGACTCTTATAGTACAATGAAATGTTTGAAGTTACGATGGACCTTACTGAATCTGCTATTGATGTTCTTTACTCGTATTTTGGGAGGCTATTAAAGCTGCTACGGTTGTGAATGTTGTCTCTTGATGCTAAAAGGCTTTTGACTTTTGTAAATGATGTTGTCTCTTGAGGTTATGAAGGGTTCCTTTTGAGGTTGGTTATTTGCGATTATGAAATTTCGTCAATCAAAATCTTAAGAACATAGGTCTTCAATTTAAGTGTATTTCATATAAGAACTAAATTATTAAACATCAAGGTCTCTGGGTCATGTGGTTCTAGAACCGTTAGCGCGTAATTGATAATTCAAGTTAGTTGCATCGATTAGTGTTTAAAGTTTCTTAGGCTATGACTGATGATGATAACTTACATTTCGAAAGTTTCATACCATTAAGAGAACTTACTTTGTTTGGGTGAAGCTAGATTAGATTGGTTCAGAGAAATGTTTTCTAGTTGTCAAGGCTGGTTCAGAATGTAGAAACTTTGGGACTTTTGGAAGGTTACGAAAACTCTCGAAGTTCCGCAAGTGTTAAAGTGTAAGTGATGACTTGGTAAGTTAGAGCTTAGCATTACGACTTAAATAGGAATTGTGACGTTTAACGTTCTGAGTATAATGAAATTCGAGGTTGAATTTCTTTTAACGAGAAGAAGATGTAATATCCTGGTCTCAAATTTGGTCTTATGGTTGATTTTGATGAATATACTTGATTCTCTGGAAATTTGATCAATTAGTGAGACTTTACGATTTAGAGACGATCTAGTTCTAAAATGGAGAAATGTGAAGATAGCATTTATAATTGGCAAATGATCTAATTTGAGAGTATAAATCTTAAACGCATTATTTGTTGGTGAGTTTTAAGTTAAGTGTCAAGATGGGGGATGAGATCAGACACGATTAAGAACAACAATCTAGTAAGGCAAAGTTTTGAGGTATGGCTTATCAATGGATTAAAGCGTGCTAAATGTATATCACACATCTTGTGCTTTAAGGTCTTTGGGTGCATGTACTTATCAAGTTGCTTGAAATTATATCCCAGTGTGTTTGTGAACTCTCTAGATAGATTTAGTCGTGTGAGCACTTGAGGTGTTATGTTGGTTGTTATCTAAGATAAAACATGATTACGCAAGGAACACCAAATTTTGAGGACGAAATTTCGTTAAGGGGAGGATAATGTGATGCCCCGAACCTAGGTTTACGAGGTTATTAATACTTAGCGACGATTGTTGTAAGTAAGACGAATTTAGACCTTCAGTTAAGATCTTGCGAGCGGTATTAATTGAATCTTTAGCCCGTGACTCTGGATAGGTTATAATTAATTAGGATTATTGTGTAAAGGTATAAATCTTAATTGATTATTTTAAAGAGAGAGAGAGACAGAGAGCTATGGAGAAAAATATGAGATTTTGATAAGATAGAGACTGGTTTGGGGATAAACAAAAAGGAGGAGATTTTGGAAAAGATTTAAAAGAAAGCATTTTTGTAAATAAGCTAAACAAAAGAAAATAGTGAGAGAAAGGAAAAAAAATGAACAAAGAACAAAAAGAGAAAGAGAAACCAGGAAGAAAGAAATATGAGAGCGGCAGCCGGCCCTAGGAACGGGCGGCGCGCCTCTACACCCCATCGCCGGTAACTCGCGATCACGGACGGCCAACTCTGGTAGCGTCCACCGAACACTACTACTCAGCACTCACGACCCTCTTGAAGCTTCGATCAATCGCCACCATCAACCGTTGTGGATCGCCATCACCGGTGCCATCTTCGATCTCCTCAACTTCTGGCCACATATGCTGTCACCAGCACTCCCATCGCCGGCCCATGCCTCTTCCAGATCACGGTGGCTCATCGCCGGTAAGCAACTCCAGTCGCCTCTTCACCGAGCGCATCGCCCAATGCCACCGCAACCGCCTGCCGGAACCACTGCGTCGCTGCCACCACTGCACGGCACCCATCACCGATCAACCAAGATCCCGATCGACGCCAAAGGATGACCCTCGGCCAGCCGTCAGCTTTCTTCCTCCGTTCACCGAGCCTTGTCCACCACGATCTCTAATCAGCGTCCCCACTTCGACGGCGAACCAAAATGGCAATCACCGACCTTCATCTACCACCACCGGCGATTAACTCGGGCAGGACCTACACTGAACACCCCTGCACAACATCTCCACGACCACCGTGCCATGACCAAGGTGCTGCTGCCATCACCGTAAATGGCACCTATCGTCACTGCCCGTCGCTACTGTTGCCTTATCCTTGAACGTATCGATGCCAACCACCTGAAATCACCACCACGGTGGCGCACTTTGATGGAACATCACGGTACTATCATCGGTCAACCATAACTCCGATTGAGATAGAAAGACGGCCATTGGTTTTGTGAAATTGTTTGTGAAGGGGGGTCTGGTGGTGTTCTGATTTTTAACGACAATGTGTACATTGACTGTAGTTGGGTTAGATGTGCACAGCTCCGGGGTGTACGTTGTATGTTTTTGACAGGCCTGTAGGTGTGGTTATTGTCCTACGAGTGTGTGTTTGAGGAGTTGTTGTGATTTTGGTGCAGTGTGTTTTTAAAGGACATCGTTTTGGTACTTAAAGTGGCTCTAATGGATTAAAGTGGGTGGTGAATGCGTGATAATTAGCGGGTGCGTGATTTGTTGTGTGCGCGCAACAGTAGGTGTACGTGTTTCATGTGTTTTGGCCAGTGTGTATATTGTGTAGGCGTGGTTGTGGCTGGATGATAAGGTGTAACAGGGGTGCATGTGGGACACTATTGCATGAGGAGTGCGGTTGTGTATATTGTAGCAATAGGGCATGCTCGATGGGTTAGTGACATCAAGTTAGTTGAGAGAGGCTCGACAGCGGTGATGAAATGCCGAGAATGGCATGGTGATCTGGGCACAATTTTGGAAGGGATGTGTAGCGGGCGGTCAGATGCGGCGTCAGAGTTGTTTGAGGAAATAACCAACAGGAATCATCAATGATGCCTTCATGTCATATAGTAAAGCTGGGAACATGGAAATGAAAAAGAATGGCCCTAACCATTCTTTTAGCAAGATGTAGCAGCGAGATTGTCGCTCCAGAGACTTTGATGTGGGAAATGCGTAGCGTCAGGTAAGTGACCCTTTGATTCAATTAGTGTTTTTATATACAACGTATATGCTTATCTACTGTTAAAAATGTAGTGTTTTTCAGCATTGATCGTTTTAAGTACGTTTAATTGCTCTGGCTTAAATTACCAAAAAGGTTTTAGTGTTTTATTCTCGTCAAAGAAAAACTGGACCAACATGTAAATGATGTTTTGCCTAGAAACTGAAATGGAACTCGGATTTGAAATGTATTGTATTGACGTTATTGTGAATATTGAACATGTTGATGATTATTGAAAGGATGTGAGGATGGTTTGATGAGTGATTTTGTTCACGATGAACCCAAAGGGGGATTTTGGTTTACTCGATTGATGTGCCCTATATCCATGGGAGAAAGTTGGATTCTTGGGTCCTGGTCAATGGGACGATACGTTGACGCACAGTACTGTTGCTCGTGGTGCGCCATTACGTCCACAAAAATATGTATCCCGGACGAAGGAGGGATTATGGGCCCTAGTCAGGGGGCGCATACCCTAACTGAATAATATTTATCCCAGGTGGAGTAGGGATTGTGAGCCCTAGTCAGGGGGGAATGTACGCTGACTGCAGCATATCGTTTGAGCTAATGTTGGAATCGAACTGGTTGTTATGAGTTTTGTGCTAATGATTTTATACTTCAGTTTTTCGTTTCATGTACTCTGTTTTGTTTTACCCGATGATTATCAATTCTATGATTTTTAGATATCTTAATGATGCTACAATATGAAGTGAGTTATTTTGTGATATGCTGTGGTCCACCTAGTTGAATCAGTGATTACTTACTGAGCACGTGGAAGCTCATCTCTTACTTATCATTTCAGGTTTGAAAGTAAGGTGATGGTGACGAGCATAGGAGGAGAAAAATTGGTGCGGAGCTTCGGATTCTGCATTGAATAAGTCGCTAAATATTAGATTTTCTGTTTAGCTTTAGTTGTTGACAATCAGAGTTATGAAAAGTTTTAGCATAAATGATGTATTCAAATTAAAATATGATACTGTAATTAATGTTTTGGAGAAGTTTTAATTTCCGCTGTGGCATATGTTGGTTTTAGCAAGTAAGGCATGGCAGAGCCCTCGGTTGGAGTCCATTGGGTCTGCGGCCGGTCACGTGCCTAGCTCACGGGCCTGCCCGTGGGTTCGGGTCGTGACAATTACTCTAACTGATTGTAAACTCCATCATTTAATTAATAAAAAATGCTTAAAAAATGGGTGTGTACAGAGCCCGCCCGGGAAGGAGCGCCCTCATGGGTAAACATTATCAAAAATAAGGGACAACTCATTTTGTTAGTTAAAACACATAAAAAGACCACATAACTCAAAGACAAACTTACACAAGTATGAGGCCGGACTAGCAAAGGCTTCCTACGTATCCTCTCAAATGGAATCACACTAATGTAGTTCAATGAAATATAGATATTGTTCAAAGCCGGAGTCAACCGTAACAACGATTGGTTGTTCGACAATATGGAAGAGGAAAATTTTCCTGTTACTAAAGCCATCGAATCGATTCGGATGGTCAACAGAAAAAACTTAAGTCTAGATGCTAGAGCCCCCAAATTGATCTGAAAAGGTCGTATAGCCATACAAAAGAAATTGCAAACTTGTCCGTTACCGGAACCCTCAAATTGATCTAAAAGGGTCGACGAACTACATGTCAAAGAATAGTTTATTGTCTGTTACTGAAGTCATCAAATCAATTTGAATGGTCGACAGACAAGATTAGAGTCTAGATACCGGACCTCCTAATCGATTCGAAATGGTCATCTAGACATGTAAGAGAATCTTGTATGTTAACGGAGCCTCCAAATCAATTTGAAAGGCTCAACATACAAGATGAACACAATTTTGACCGTTATTGGAGCCCTCGAATTGATTTGATAGGGTCGACGAACAAAGCAAAAATTTAACTAAGAGCTAGTGCCAACAATGTTGTAAAGCAATTGGTCATTGAGTGGCAAAAATCAGATTAGCAATTATTTAACCCAATGTGGATTGAGAATTGAGTGTTTGAATATGAATTAGAGGTTTATGAATTTTAAAAAAAAAAATTTAAAAACTTATAATTTTAGTGAAGGATTTTATTCTGTCACTAAAAGTCTTTGATTAAAGTGTACTGAAAACCTTCTAGCAACGGAATTTCTAGTCGCTAAAGTTATCACTGACGGACTTTTCCTGACGGATTTTTAACGAGGAATATTCCATTGCTAAAAGTCTGTCGGTAATAACTTTAGTTACGGAAAATTCCATCGCTAATAAATTTTTAAAATTATAAATTTCAAAAAATAAAACACGAAAATTATCTTTGGCGACGGAATGTTCATCACTAATTAATTTATCGTCCCGTTACTAAAAGTTGGTTTTTTTGCGATAGATTTCTAAATTTTGTCTCCAAACTTTTGCGACGAGGGTTAATCCTAATGAACTCCGTCGCTAAAAGTCTTTTGCGACAGAATTCTGTCGCTAAAAGTCTTTTTTCTTGTAGTGCAAACAAAAGGGGCATACATCATTACTTCTGCAATGAAATTTAAAAAGGGCTGATTTAAGAGGAAGGCGGTCTCAAAGAGCTTGCCAAAGGAAGGCCATGAGCTTGGGAGGGATAAATGATGCCCAAAATTTCTTCCAAACATTTAAAGGGATTGAGTTGGTTACTACAAAGTGGTGAACTCCAAAGATGCGTCGACTCAATGTGTGATGTTACAAAATGAATTTTTTAATGCAATTATTATTCTCCTTAATTGTAACTCGATTTGTGTGCTTCAAGTCCTACCTAAAATGATATAACATGATTTTGCATCAAAATGACTCTTTTTTTTTTTTTAAATTTGAAGACACACAAGCATTGGCTTCTTTAACGTGATCAATTTCAAGAAAATAGCTTTGAGCAAACAAGTATTTTGTAATTGATTTAAAGATTCTTGTGAGCAATGTCTATGAATTCTTCGTAGCCTAATGCTCAGTCTCTATTGTTATAATTATAATAATGTATATTTGTTAAGGCGAGGAGTCTTTTCGATAAGTCTCATGAGACTTTTGTCGCAGTTTTAAGTTTTATCTTTGTACTGGGATATGCCCCCAAGTTTGGCACCTTCTGAAATAGAATCTCTTTAGAAAAAAAATTTTAAAAAAACTATTTTACTTTGGTACCTACTGGCAATTGGTATTATTTGGAAGGTATTGTTTTTATGGTAAATAAGAGAATAGCATTAATAAATAAAAGGTTACAAAGTCGCTGAACGACAAGTACTCACGACATTCCCGTGACTCTAGGTATACAAGACCATAAAGGTCAGAAACTAACAACGAACCTATAAACCAGATACAAATTACAATTAGACTAAAACAGAACATATCCTACACTTTAGCCTAACTTTAAGTAACATGTGGAAGTCTAAAAGTTACATAAACCACCTATTCAATAAAGACGAAACAAAAAAATTAGAAACACAAATATTACACTGAGGAAATCAACCAAAACCGGACGAAAAATCAAAGAGGTCCTCGACAATCAAAGAAATCACAGCGGCTGAACAAGAGACAAACAGCCTTGCATAGTTCACAATATTCCACTAGCATTTCCACGTCATAAACACGGTCACTGTAAAGCAAACAACAATAAAAACAATGCAAAGCCAACTATATCAACCCCCCCCCACCCCGCACAAACCCCTAGAAAAGATTACCTTGATTACCCTCCCCAAGGCCCCAACCCCCTCCCCACCCCCACCCCCACCCCCACCCAAAGCACACACACGCCCAAACCCCTAAGCCCCACCCGAGGCCCTATCCCCCCACCCCACCCACCCCCAAGGACACTACACCAAAAACCCAGGCACCTTACCCATTAACCACAATGGACAACCCCATAATCAGCTTTTAAACCCTTACTGCTGCCGGCAAAAATTCCGGCCGCCACCGGTGGAATTCCGTCCACCGTCGGCGATGAAAGATCTAAACCAAGCAATGTCGCCTCTTCAATCAAGCATAGCAACTGATCAACTCAAGAAAATCGCTACGATTTAAGCCTATCAAATCTAGATGATCAAGAAAGAAACCCAAAAATCACAAAGATCTAAAGAAATCAGAGTAGATCTGACTCGATTGAAGCAGATACCGGCATCGCCATCCCCGATCGTGGTTAGGGAGATGGCGCCGGCCATTGCACCGTCGTCGATCACCATCGCCACCCTCGATCTGCCACCGGCCACTATAGTCACTGATCCACGGTGTAACCACACGAAAACAATAGATGGGAAGTATATATATATTTAGGCCGGATTCCGACCGCCACCCCACGCGTGCCAACGCATGGTGGGGCAGCCACAGTAGATTTTGTCTGGAAGACTTTTTAGAGAGAAGGCAGAGGAATTATTTTAGACAGAGAGAGAGAGAGAGAGAGAGAGAGAGAGTTCAATTTTTTGGAGGTAGTGTTTCATTCATAGTTTCTTAAGGTGAAAGTTATGAACTTCAACTTCCAATAGGAGGACTATCGATTTTTTTCAAGCTCTTGATACATAAAAAATACATCAAAAAACAATGAAGATTGTCGCTAAATTCAAGAAAGGTAAGTTCATAACTGTATAAGAGAGTAACAAGAAACTTGTCCACCTCTTGTTTTTTGATAAAAATTCAGTATTTTAGGAGAAAGGGAATAGGAGTTTGCTTGGAAATAACACTGACGATCAAATCATCTGATACTATCCAAAAATGGCACACGTGCACTGTAAGTGGATGTGAGAACCAGTGTTTTTGAAAGATTTGTAACTATAAGTGCCGCTAAATGTTGCATCCATCTTCAACGAAAAGTCAATTGCATGATACAGGCACCTTACTGATCCTACTAGCAACATCTCTTTGGCAATTTCAGTAGCAAAATGCTGAAAGAACACAGCTCTAAAGGACATAAAACTGACATAGCTAAAGTATGTGGTTAAAAGCTTACCCACTGGCTGTAATTATGCTGTGTTGATGGTAAAAGAGAGGTACTCTAAGAAAATGGTCCTTGAAGTATGGGGTTCATGCTCTAAATGGTTCTTCAAGTATAAAATGATTTTGTTTATCCTTTGTATTTGGTGATTTAAAAGCTCCTTTTGACCATCAAACGGAGTTTCCAAACTTACAGTCCTTTGACTGAGGAGCATTTTAGTAACTTCACGACTAATGGCCCCGTGATCATGGCATTTTACTAACTTCAAGACTAATGGCCTCATGATCATGACATGGCAGCTGACATTGGGCCTTCTTCTCAAATGGACATTTTAATGGCAAACCGTCCGAATTCCACCACCAGCCATTTCTGCTTCTTCCGCTCATCACACTGGCCCATCTATCAATGCTTCTTCAACCCTTTGTTTCTTACGCATATTAGTCCGAACACAAGGGTGTGTGTGTGTGTGTTTGTGTATCGCGAGGTGAATCTCTGTGTGTGCTTGCATGTGTGAATCCGCACGTTTGTCTTCTGTGGTCAGAGGGTGTGTGTCTCTGTGTGCCCACGCCCGCGTGTTTGTGAATCATGTGGTGAATCTGTGTGTGTGTGTGTGTGTAGAGAGAGAGAGAGAGAGTGAGAGGACGCTGGTGGTTGTAGTTTGTTAGATTGGATGAGTTTGACTGAGAAAAGTGTGTGTGAGTGAATTTGCGGATGCTAGCTAGTAGTTGTACGCCTCATTTGCCTACCACACCGAAAAGGATCCTTTATTGTACGCCTTTTATCGAACAAATTCACTAATGAGCCTCAAAGTCAAACCGAAAGATACCCGTGTATTCACCTCACTAAAAAAGCTCCCATAATGACAAATAAAATATTGCGAGCCTCACTCTTCTTATGAGGAGCCCTTTTACAATGCAAACTCATCCGAATGAGCGTCAAGGTCAAAGTGAACATTGTCTCGTGTGCCCAAGAGAGAGAAATTCCTCAACAAACCCCTTGGCTTCTTCCTACATCGATATAATGATGATAAGCCCTCCAACCTTATTCAATTTTCTCCAACAGTGTCACTTTGAGAAAGAGAGAGAGAGAATTAATCATAAATCAATACAACAACGACCTTATAAGTTTGATATTGCATGAGAACGCGAGCTTAACGATGCATGAGAGAGAGAAAGAGTGAGAGAATCAGTTAAGAGTAACCACTAGAACGAAATGGACAGCTTAACTTTCAAGCTTCAAGCACATAATAATTAAAACGATCAAAAACCCTCAACTTGCTCTAAGGATTCTTCGCTTCCAGATATCTTCAAGCGATCAGCGGCTTTTGCAACCTGCAATGGCAGCGCATACACTTACTTTGTGCCCAATATGCAGCCCGTAACATTTCCTCGGCAAGAAATGGAGATAGTGTATATATCATAAATGGCAAATGATGCAATTCGATTACCTCTACATTCCAGTCTGTTCTGCTAGTCAGAAAAATGAGAGTTGCTGTTTGTAAAACAACCCCAATAATCATCCCCCACCAGATTCCCTGAACCAATACAACACATAAAAGTTACAGCTCTTAACTTTGAGAGAATTTTTATGCCTGGTCGCACTTGAGAGAGCAGAGGAAGATAAAAAAAAAATGGAGAGAGGTCTGAAACTCACTGCTGCTGCTAAATTAGTTTTGAAGCCAAGAAGACATCCAATAGGGAGACCAAAAACATAGTAAGTTGCCAAGTTAACATAAGCCACTACAGCTTGCCAGCCACTGCCAACAGCGACACCTGATAGCCCACGGAGAAAATAAAATGTATTAAGGAACTTCACAGAAGCTACTTTTCAACTCTTAACGGGTACGAAATAGTAATGTACCAGAGAGTATCGGTTGAATGCCATTTAGAAAGACAGAGATGGCAAGCAATGGTGTCAACTTGGAGGTTGCTTCAATAACTTCCGAGTCGCTTGAGAAAAGTTTGCTTAGTCCAGCCCGGAAAATCAGAACAATCGCACTGAAGAATACACTAATTAGGATACTCGTGGTGCTAACCACTATCACGGAAAATTTTGCCAGCTTGGGATGAGCTGCCCCAAGCTCATTACTAACTCGGATGCTGCAATTTAGCATGAACCAGTATTAGCTTCCGTAGATAGACTTACTTGAACCCCTTTTAATTGTATAAACAGAGAAGTGAAACCAGGGCTAAAACTTATTGCTGAGCTATTTTGGTGTCTAAGAAGGCAACCTTACTGATAATTTAGTTACTACTTTTGGAACTTTTCATGGGTAGCTACATGTCAGATACGACCCGACCGAGAAACACTGGACGCATTATACTTAATTCAACCTGTTTAGTCTGACTCTAATTACTACCAACTGCTCCAACTTTCTATTGCATATGGTCATGTAGCGAAGGTTAATGCTGAGAAACCTGTAGAAGCAGCAGATTCTATAACATGCAATAGATAGTGTAAAATGCGTTGTTCTAATTTAGAAGAGCAGAATTCTCGCCACACTAGCTACAACAGCATACATGGATGCACCAGATTGATGTTTTCTTTTCTTTTAGAACCTATCAATTTAATGGTCATTTTACTTGTCACATACCTTGCTGCATTGCTAAGGCCCAACATGAACTGTAGGTCCCAGTTCCAGTAGTTCGTACTACGAAACAGAAGCCAAGATATTAGAAGATGGAAATTAAGATGACATAGAAGTGGAATTAAGAGATGTGGAAAGCTGGTCTTCGTACCAAATAGAAATGGAGTCAAGAGAGATTGTAGGGTTCGGGAGGAGGCCTGATATCAGTACAATTATTTGGAAATACCAGATCTCCAAACTACATCAGGAAAAAAAGAAGTAATCATAATCAGGAATAACGCAGTGCTGTAGAGATGCAGTTGGCAACTAAAACTCTCATTCGTCACTGACAGACATTCTTCACAGCATTGGGCAACAAATAGGAGGCTTTAGTGGCGAACTACACATGCGGAGAACCTAGGGAGATAGACATATACCACAGCATGAGTGCAGAAGCAACTGTTAGCTTGAAGTAAGGCCAGATTCCTTTAAAAGCTTCAATAGATAAACCTGTCCAAGTGTCCTTGCAACATGGGCTGAAAAGTATGTAAAAACCTTGCAAAATGACCAAAATCCACCAAGAGGCACTTAGTACAAGAGCTGCCCCTAGAAGACCATAATCCAACACAAAAACTGCTAGCCATGTAAGAAGGACATGCAATAGAAAAACCCCAACAGCCATATAGGCTAAAGGGTTGACAATGTTCTGTGCCTGAAGGAACCTCTGCATGGGGCAGCTTAATGTGAAGGCATAGAGTTGAATAATCAGTCCGCGAGAAAATATTTGGCCTTGCGCCGCTATGCTTTTCGACTGGCCCATTGCAAGGAGGGCCGCACCAGAGTACCAGTAGAGGAAGGAGAGGAGGATAGCTGCTCCCAGATGCAAGATGATAGCCTTTTGGAGAATTATACCCATTGCCCCATACTTCTTTGCACCATATGCTTGGCCACAAACAGTTTGAACAGCAGTAGCCATGCCCAACTGTTTTTAGAAGAATTATCATTCAAAATGGTTTTCGAACTATTAGTGTCTTGGTGGAAAATGAGAAGTACATATCATGTCAACTAAAAAATGTTTAAGAAAGGCTACAGCTTTATCAAAGCAAGAAATTATTGTGCCTAAGCGACATCCTGCCAAAGATGAAACCTTTTCTGCTGATTCTGATTTTCGCGTTATTTATTGCTTTGCCAAAAGTGTTTTGGCAATAAATTAATCATGCTTCCAAGTTTTGGTATAATGAGGTAAACAACTTTTCAGTCCACACTGATGAATTTCAATAACAACATTAGAAAGGGAAAAAGAGGGAGAACATAGAGACATTGGAGAATATCAAGCAAGCAGATTCAGCTGGTCAGCAGTAAGTTGGGGAACATTATTAAGGATAGCTATTGGGCAATTGCGGAGCCGAACAGTATGTTGCAGTCTAAGCATATCAAGATGGTTAAGAGAATTGTACAAACTCGAGCCAGTTTACCTATTTTTTCATTGATTGCAAGAAAGTTTGAAATGTCGGAGTGACACTTCACATACAAGGATGTACACTAATGAGAAAGAAGTGGAACCTGTTATTCTTGAACAAATATGATATGTGATTTCGCAAAAGCACTGAATAGGATAAAGGGAAGTAATTAACAACTTAAAATGGGATAAGCCTGTAAAATTTTAAAATGCTTACCATGATACCATAAGCGAGCCCTTGGATTCCCACAGTGGCTAGGGAGGCGCCCGCAAGCTCCAATGCACCCAAATGACCCGTAAACATAAGTGTCACGAAACTGAGCATGTAATTGAAAATCGAAACCACAATGGAAGATCCCGACAAACTCCATAGTTGCCTGGATTCCCAGCCCACGAGACGTAGATACCATCGGCCGGCCAAAGGCGCTTGTTCCAAGACCTCTTCGACGGCACTGGATGACAGAGCGTCCGTCTCAGTTCTCCGAACCAGTGGCTCATTTTCTGGGTCGCTCATGCTGCTACAGTATAGCTAGCTTGTCACCATCCAGGAACTGATCTTAAAGCTACTCAAAATAGAGAAGCATGAGACGCTAACTACTAGTCTAACTCGTGGCTGATAGTACTGGACCGAGTAAGTGAGGAAATTACTCATTTTTCAGGCGCGCGGTAATTCAACTACTTCTCCGAGGAATGCCATGAACATCATTTTTCCATTTCCACTCAAGAAAAAAAGTAGGTTGCATTAAGGGTGTGAAGTAGTAGAATTTCCTTTCGGCTGTCATTAACCGATGTCGTTACACATTTATTGCAAGTTGTTAATTAAATAGACTGAGCCGTATCCATATTCTGGAGGACGGGTAACTGTGTTCATCCTCGCCCAGCTACTTGGCCAACAGTCGGTCAAGGCGGGTTCGTGCCTAGTAAGCATGTAGAGGGTCTGCTTATGTTGTGTTATATTTTGCAGATTTTTACGTTTTCATAAGATAAGAGATAATTACAGCCAATGATTGCATTTTGTCATAACATAACACTGGTCATTTGACTAAATAATGTTAATGGCGTTAGTATTTTTTTTTATTTATGAAGAGACTCATTTGCCCTCATCTCTTCTCACTGCTTTTTGCACTTCCCCCTCATCGTGAGCTGACCATCACCGGCCTCTACCGCTAACAACCACTGTAGCAGCACCCCAACACCACACCGTCAGATCTCGATCGGAGGGTTGGCAGGGAAAATGGTGCAAAACTGATTACTTGCGTCTGTCACGAAAGTCGCATCATATTTACTGTTTATGGAAAGGGACCAGAGTGTTGGGCCCCTAGAAATGAAATGTACCCACGTGGTTCTTTTTCTCAGATTTACAGCTATCTCACTATTAGTATCTACTTGTAACTGTAGAATGGGCCCCTAGAAATGAAGGAAGATTACACAAGCCCATTGTTGTATTAGCTGGTCCCAAGGGTTGGTGATCTAGAATGCGCGCTAGGACGAAACTTCAGGCCCAACTTCAGGGCATGTGCGTCTCACCTCCGTGTGGAGTGGACTTGGAGATTTCGGGTGACGACTCCTGGATACCTCACTTCAAGAAAATGCTACGTGGCAAACAATTACTGGCTAGAAGGAAAGACGTATCAGTGATCTTGAAGTGCCGTGCAAGGCAAAAAATGAAAGTGGCACTTCAACTATAAAATGATGAAGAGTTCCGAGGAAAAAAAACTCGGCAAAAAGGGAAAAAAGGTTCAGCAAAACAAATAATAATAATAATGGAAAAGCAAAGAGATTTGCCAGAAACAGAAAAAGAAGAAGAAAACAACAAAGAAGAAAAGAAACAAAGAAGAGGAAAACAGAGAAATAAAAAATGAAATTATCAAAGTGAAATTTACCTTTTTTTATTTTAGGTTAATCTATCAATACTATATGGAAGGTACTACATATAAAAGTAGCACCCCTTTTAATGTTTCTTTTGGTGTTATATAGTTACTTAACACGTATCATTATAAAAAAAAAAATGTCTTTTTTAGTGTTACATAACTACTTGACACGTGGTATTCTAAATTTTTTTAAAAAAATAATACAAAATTAAATTTTTATGGCTCTACTTTATAAAAAAGATAAAAATAAATAGCGTCATATACACATAGAATTAGTGGCGGAGTAGAAAAATATCTTAAGGTGGACACCAAATATATAAGAGATATATAGTCACAAAAATTAGTTATAAATTAAATCATGAATCATTATTTTTTACAATTGACCATGGCAAGGTCGCATCTTTTGATTTTGAACGCCATCAAATAACTTCTCTTCGCTATACTCCACCTTCTCCAATTCGAACTTCCCAATTGAGCAGCGGACTCGACCTTTGTCTATGAAACTTGTGAAAGCTCCAAATTCCCATCTACCAATTGCCAAATTCCCAGTTCCTAGACGCCAAATTCTGAATTCCCAAATGCCATAATGAGCAGCAATTGGCAAGCTCTTAATCCAAAATTAAAAATCCCAACTGTGCACCTCAATGGCTCATTCTGAAACTTATGCATGCACGAGCAACAATCCAAATTCTCAATTCTTAATTGCCACCACAAGCAGCAATTACAATCCAAAATTAAAAATTAAAAATCGCAATCTGAAGTCAGAAACCATACTAGCAGCAACTGCTAATTTCCAATTGTAAATTTTAAGTGACAATTTATAAATTCTAAATTGAAATAGAAAAGAGAAGTATCAATAAAATTATGAATCAAACATTAGATCAAAACATTTTTACCTTGCTTTCACTGTCAAAATAGCCACCGATTGTCGTGACTATTGGTTGTCATTGTCGGGAATTGAAGGTCTGTGTCACCATAAGCTCTTGAATTGGCCCTGCCTACGGTGATTGGAGACCAAGACTACAAGAGGACTATGCCAGAAGGCGGAGATGGACTGGCCAGTGGAGGCAGTGGTTATAGCGTTGACTGTAGAGGGCGAGAGGTCAGTGGTGGGAGTCAGGGGACCGAGGATGCGGTTTTGCAGTGTCCTCTGTTGGCTTTCAGCTTTGAAAAATGCAAGTCTGAGAATAGAAAATAATTTTTATTTTTTTTGACTTCATGTGTATTTGTGTAGGCTTTTTGCCCTTTTTCTTAGTTTAATTGTGTAAGTTTAGCATCTAAAATGACTAAAAGGATATATATTCTTTTCTAACTATCTTCAAAATGTTTAGGTATCTTAACATATAAATGACTAAAAATTCATCTCCCTCAAGCATTTTTTTAAATTTTAGGTGGGCACTATTTTGTTGGAACAAAATTTACCATAAAAAAAATTACAGAGAAGGAGGTGGGCACGGACCCATCGATACCCCCCGACGCTACTACATACAATGGGATTAAGCGACACAAGTTTCACTTTAATCAATAGCACAAAAAATGCATCATCACTATAGGCTAACTTAATTCCACGTTCGACACATCCATAAGAGTACTTTACACTTTAGCCATAGCCGTATACAAGAAAGGGATGCATGAAAGTGATATCACGTACATTTAAGAAGTTAGGTTTAAGTCCTTACACTCATGCTATCGGCTTTTGGGTAAAGTGGTGTGTGAGTGTGAGTGTGTGTGTGTGTATAGGGAGCTGATCCGTTGACCACGCGGGCAACTTGAGTTAAGTTGTCCGCCCAATCTAGCCATCCATTCGCGATCTATGGACGGTTCAGATCTTTTTTTTAATGTTTTTTAAGTCTGTCCGTTACGTAATGTAGCGGATGATTTTTTGACAAAAATACCCCTTGCCCAGTGGCGGGCCTACATTGGAACGAGGGGGGCTAATGTACCCCTCAACTTCAAAAAAAAAATTCTTTCTATTTTAGTGATTTCACCCCTCTCTCTCTCTCTCTCTCACAGCGATTTGCCCTACGATGCCCAATTCTCCCACTCTCCCAGACCGGTAGATGGCAGACCCCATTAGTTAGCAATGGCCAACGGTCGATAGCGAGCAGAGGCCAATCGGGAACAAGTGTAGGCTCCGACTGCCAAGGTGGTCACCTTTACTCTTTAGATCTGGAACCATCAACCGATTAGAAGAAGCCTATTCGCAAAATGGTTCTTCTTTCAACAGAGGAGCATACCTGAGAATGGCCGAGATTACACCCAATAGGACGAAAGGGGTTTTTGCATCAAACCCCATGATAAGCATCTTTCCAGTACCTGGAGGTGGGAGCTTTCTGTATCATGGGTAGGTTGTTTATCCAAGATTTAACAAGGAAGGGTGCTTTTGTATGCAATCAAAGTCGTGCCTTTTGATATGAGATCACGAGTAAACTACCTTTTGGTAGCTGGTGAATGGTCGCTTCCAAGCACCATTGACGTCCCAACTGGCAATTGCCTAGAGTTTCCAGTTTCCAAGGTAACGATGTCAATCTCCTGAGGTAAGTCACTCTCAGCAATAGAGTAAAACTTCCCGGAATGCTCGCAAACATTAGTGTTGCTGATGTATTTGTTTATTTTGCCAAATCTCAACTGCAAAAATTCAATTTCTCTATAATTAGTGATCTAATGTCTTAAGGTGGTCATTAGTTAAACCAGGTGACAGAATAGTTCAATGTCGATGTTATTCATTTTACATTACTAGTTGTCTCACCAATAAAGGCAATGATCTTCATATATTTATTTAGTGATTAAGGGATGTAACTCAAGATGTCCGCTAACATATGACCAAACTTCTTCTAAATCGGTCAAATTTGCCTATAAATTAAGTTCGATGATTTTGAATTTTTATTGTTGGGCTTGAAAAACCTCGCTCTAGTATTATGCAAATGTATTTAACTCAAAACCACTTATCAAAAGCATAAAGGCCCACAAAACTCGTATGTAAGTTTTTTCGCTTGAATAATATGAATCAACTTTATTTGCTCTTGGCCTTGCGAGGAAGGACATAATATTTCCACTATAATGATAAGCTTTTCATTTGAATCTAAACCACTGTAATCACGAATCAAACTATAAAAGAAATGGAGGCACTTCCTTTAGGCTGCCTAAAGTTAAAGCAAAGGAAGCTGCTTTCACATACTTTATCTTTAGAAGAGTTTTAACTAAAATTGATTTTTATCCTCCATGAGCGTGCCTGTCCATTCTTTATCTTG
Organism: Escallonia herrerae; assembly: GCA_033070095.1. Lineage (NCBI taxonomy): Eukaryota > Viridiplantae > Streptophyta > Magnoliopsida > Escalloniales > Escalloniaceae > Escallonia > Escallonia herrerae. The sequence goes on along the minus strand of JAVXUP010001235.1, from coordinate 152,273 downwards.
CAAGAACCGAAGTTAGCATGGCAACTAAATGCGGGATTAGGGGCCACATGAGACAACCAGTTGTCAAACCCTAATCACCTTCATCAAACTTACTTCAGGTTTAGCAAATAGCAATAAATTTTGCTTGCATCCAAACTGTTACAATGTTCAAAAATTTCTAGCAAATTCGGGTAAAAAGATGAGAGATTGACTAATATTAGTTTCCCATTAGGTTTGATACCTCTTAGTTAATAATATACAGATGTTTAACTTAGAACAAGCATACTGCACATTAAATTAAGAGGTAGCTGAAATGTTTGACTGTTTATATGGAAACAAATAGTTTGGTACTGTAAAGAGTCTTCAGTGGCTCTCATAGAACTTAATAAGACCTTTTTGATGCTTTTTTAGTATATTTCTTGTGTATTATCAAAAAGTGCACTCTATTTTTTATTTTATTTTTTTGTATTTTTTACTTATAAAAAAATTTAGTGACTTCGATATATTCTTAGCACACCCTAGAGTGAAATCCTGGTTCCACCCCTGCCCTTGCCAGTGCAATTGATTGTGCACTTTAGTTTGTCCGCTACATAATGTAGCGAACATAATATAAAAAATGGCCCGCAAAGTGAAGCAAAGACTTCATTTCACTCTATCTATCTATCTCTCTCTCTCTATCCAGATCTGTTTGGGTAAGACTTCGTTTCACTCAGATCCAGATCTGTTTGAGCTTTGGATGGTGATGGTTGAGGGTCGCGGAGGTTCATATGGTGGTGGTTAAGGGGCGACAGAGGTTCTAATGGTGGTGGTTGGAGGGCGGCAGATCGACAGCAGCAACTATGTACGCGAAGAAGCACAACAAGAAGAGCAGTAAAACGGCCATTGAGGAAGAATAGATGGTTTCATGATTACATGGGCAATGCTTTAGGGTTTGATCTATGTTCTTTTACTTTTCCCGGTTGGAACTTGGAATTATTATAGTCATATGTGACTTCTAATGTAGTTTTTATCTAGTATGGAACTTGATTTGTTACTATTGCCAGATTTTGAGTTTTCAATACCAAGTATCGGACAAGCCTTTGTTCGTCTATTTTGCTGAATGGTATTTCTGCTTGTAAAATTTAAATTGATTCTATGTTCATGTGGGATGTCACTTGCTTAATAAGTTTGACAGGATTATGGAGTGGTGGATTTGGGTTTTATTTTTATATTTTGCTTTTTAATACAAGCAACTGCTTTTTCTTTTCAGTATTGGTGTCAGAGAGGTGGTGATGGTGGCGGGTGGTTGATGATGGTGATGTTGTCTTGGTTGGAGGATTATGGGTTTGTTGGTTGTGACTGGAGTGGCACGGTGGTTCTTCGGCAGTGGTGGCAGTTGTGGGTTTGTTGATGGCAAAAGACATTGTTTTGCCTCATTTGCATATTGCAAAGATAAAAGACATTGCTTGACTGAAAATACAGAGAACCAAGAACATCCAACACAGAACCCAAAACACTCAAGTTAATTTGGTTGTGGCAGTACAAAGACAGAACAAAATCCGTCTACTACATTATGTAGTGGGCGGTCAAGTTAATTTCTCACAGTGGACGGTCAAGTTATTGCTTTTCAGAGTTCTACATTGTTAGCCATCTTTGACTTAAGCATTGGAGCGTTTCTCCACCAAAATCCCACCCGGCAGTCACTCTGTGTTCTCTTTTGTAGGCCTATTTTATGGTGTGGTTCCCAATCCAGTTTTTAGCTGTAGTAGATTGGTGCCATTCGTGGGACCACGATAGGGAACATGGCCAATCATGCATCTTCCAGTGACTCTCCGCTTAGTCGCCCTCGAAACCCTCAGACACAATCCAGCAGTTCTCGTCGACTTACTCAGTCGACAACCTCACATAGTCGTGCCGATTCTGCAGAAGATGTTTATGTTAATGTATCATCTACTACTCCGGAGTCAGAAAACGGATCTCAGAGAAACTGATCTCTGACGTCCACTCTGAAGAATGGTGACCTCGTTATCGTATAAACTGCCAGCTATTCAAAACACCCCATGCCGACCTTACGAAAGAAATCCATGAACTGAAGAATGTCGTAAAAACTCTCCAATAGAAACTTGACATGGCAATGGTTCCTCTATCCACCCAATATTCTCACCTAGATCCAAGTGACCTTTGACTCCGTCTCACCTTTAGATCAAGTTATAGCAGCAAATACATATTAGAAGAAGAGTGGAAAACATACAACGAGGAATGGGTCATGCTACCGCCGTGACCCATCAGTCAAAGGTAGCACTAATTCCTCTCCCGATAAGGTTGCCAGATCTAGAACCCCTTAGAGATCGTTTCATGGGAAGAAAGCGCCTGAGTATCGTTCTCAAGAATGAAAGTCCTGGAAGGTGGTCAAGTATCATTCGTAGGGACGATCTTCCCCGAGGGAAGAATCTGGGTATCCGTTATCCGAGGCCATAGAGAAGGCCAAGTTACCACCCAACTTCCGAATGCCTCAGTGCAACCCTTAAGACGGAACTGGAGATCCTGGAGAACATGTTTATCAATTCAAAACAAACATATTACTCCTCAAAGTGTCGGACGTTGTTATATACAGAGCCTTCCCTACCACATTATGGAAGGCTGCACATGCATGGTTTAAGTCATTACAACCAAGGTCCATACACTCTTCGGCCAACTATCAGACCTCTTTCAGAAGCACTTTGTAAGTAGTTGCTCATGAAGGAAGAACTCGGCAAGCCTACTTAACATAGTGCAAGAGAATAATGATTCCTTAGCCCATAATCTAGGAAGATTCAATGCCGCCACCTTGGAAGTTGATAATCTGGATGAATCTATCAAGTATACTGCATTCGTTCAAGGACTCTGACCCACCTTTAAATTTGCCTTCTCCGTCAATAAAAGCCCTCCAGGAAACATGAAAGATCTTCTCGAGAAGGCTAACAAATATATTCAAGCTGAAGAATACCTGGAGACCCACATAGGACGACGAGGAGAAGGCGAGGAAAAACATGGGAAACGACCACAGGAATTGAGTCCCCAAGGAGAAAAGAAGGCGAAACGCTCCAAGTCTGATCAATGGCATCCAAAAGACCCATTTGCCATGAAGAATTTGACTCCCCTCAATGCCAGACCATCACAGATACTACACGAGATCAAAGATAATAAAGTTCTCAAGTGGCTAGAGCAGATGAAATCTCGGGCGAACAAAAGGAACAGAGACTTGTGGTGCCACTTTCACAACGGCCATGGCCATGCAACTGATGATTGCAAATCACTTAAATGAGCAATCGAAGCTCTCATTATGCGTGGCCAGTTGAGAAAGTTTGTGGCACACAAAGAAGGACGACAAGAGACACTGAAGAAAGAGAAGAACGGGAAGAGAATGCAGGCACAATCTATACCATCTCTGGGGGATTAACCGTAGGAGGCTCGTCAGGACAGACTCAAAAAGCATATGCTAGGGAAGTGTGCATAACGAGCCAACCCCCAAGTAAGAAATAGAAGAGTGTGCACTTACTTACTATCTCTTTTTCGATGATGATCTAAAAGATGTGAAGACTCTTCACGACGATCCATTAGTCATCACCATCAAGGTTGGCAATTTTGATGTGAAACTTGTTCTGGTCGACAATGGGAGTTCCGTCGAAGTCTTGTTCTATGATGCATTCAAGAAGATGAACATCCCTACAGATCGCCTCCAAAAGATGGACACACCCTTATATGGATTCTCCAATCATTCAGTCGTTATCGCACTCCCAGTTACAATAATAAACCCCCGATGCAAGCAAACCTGATGCTTGATTCTGTGGTGGTGAAGGTCCCCCTGCATACAATCCATACTTGGATGACCTGCACTTCATCAGTTGTAAGCCGTGGTATCGACCTACCACCTTAAGATGAAGTTCCCAATGGAATAGGGGATTGGGGAATCAAAGGAGATCAGACTATAGCTCGACAATGCTATGTAACTTCATGCCAATCAAATAACAAGCAAGCACTCATCATTGAAGACCTCTGAGAAAATACCAAGATGCAAAACGGCGAACCAGAGGAAGATCTTGTTAACATTGAAGTATATCCTGGAGTGAAGGAGAAGGCAGTTCGAATAGGTTCAAATCTTAAAGAAGACACTAAACTCGAGCTTGTGAACCTATTACGAACCTATGCAGACATCTTTGCATGGACAGCCGTAGACATGCCCAGGATTGATCCTAAGGTCATCACACATAAGCTTAATTTCAATCCATCTGAAAAACCTGTTAAGCAGAAGAAGAGAACCTTTGCACCGAAAAGACAGGAAAAGATTGAAGAAGAGGTGGACAAACTCTTTACTGCTAACTTCATTGAAGAGATCTACTATCCCGATTGGATCGCCAATGTTGTCATGGTTCTAAAACCAGGTGGCAGGTGGCGAATATGTATTGATTATACAGATCTCAACAAAGCATGCCCAAAAGATAGCTACCCCCTCAAGGATCGATATTTTCATTGACGCTACTCGGGGCCACGAACTCTTTAGTTTTATGGATGCATATTCTAGTTATAACCAGATCATGATGCATGAGGACGACATTTCCAAGACTTTATTCATCATTGAGAGAGGGTTGTACTGTTATAAAGTAATGCTCTTCAGATTTAAGAAAGCGGGGGTGATTTATCAAGGCCTGGTGAACATGATCTTTCAAATTTTGATTGGAAAAAACATGGAAGTGTACGCTGATGACATGTTTGTCAAGAGTATCAAGGCTGAATTCCATGCCAAAGACTTGAAAGTAGTTCTCACGAGAATATGAGGCCCTTCTCACGAGAATAAGACTAGCATACGCTCTGAAGGTGGATTCACTATCAGTTCATAGTAGTTCCTAATTGGTGGTCAACCGTATTTTAGGAGATTACGAGGCCAGAGATGAAAGAATGGTTGAGTACCTCCAGCTAGTCAAGATATTGGCGTCAAAGTTCAAAAACTTCACCATTCGTCAGATTCCCCGGGATAAAAATACACAAGCAGATACATTGTTAAGGCTTGCATCCGTCGAAGTGGCCGAGGTCCAATGCTCGGTCTACCTTGAATTCCTCAAGGAGCGCGATATTACTTCTTAAACTGAGATTGGAGTGGTAGATCAAGAACCATGTTTGATGGACCCAATCATTAGGTATCTATCTATGGAAGAGTTACCCAGTGGAAGACATGAGGCACAAATCTTCCTGTCAAAGCTGTTAGATATGCATTGGTGGAAGGAATGTTGGGTAAAAAGTCCTTCAGCCTTCCTTATCTCAGGTATTTATGCTCATCAAGATCCTTATACGCATTACAAGAAGTACATGAAGGGATTTGTGGCCAACATCTAGGAGGAAGGAGACTGGCTCAGAAGATCTTAAGACAATGATACTATTGGCCTGTGATGTAAAAAGACGCCATCAAGTTCACGCGAAGGTGCGACAAATGTCAAAAGTTTGTTCCAGTATCACATACATCAGTCGCTCCTCTAACCTTAGTTGTTTTTCTCATTCCTATCGCCATATGGGGAATGGATCTATTGGGACTGTTCTCATTAGAATATGGTCAATGATGATTCGTGATAGTGGCAATAGACTACTTCACAAAATAAACCGAAGCAGAAGCTCTGGCGACCATTACTTCGGCCAAATGTGAAGATTTCTTTTGAAAGAATGTCATCTGCTGTTTTGGAGTACCTCGGGCTCTCGTTGTTGACAACAAAAAACAGTTCGACAATAATAACTTTTGAACTTTCTGCACAAATCTTTCAATCGACTTGCGCTTTACTTCTGTTGCCCATCTGTAATCCAATGGTCAGACAGAGAACATGAATCAAAACATCTTGCAAGGGTTGGAGAAGAAATTAGATGAGGCCCAAGGAGGTTGGGTTCACGAACTCTAGAAGGTGTTGTGGGCATATCAGACGACTCCACATTCAGACACGGGAGAAACACCCTTCTTACTCTGCTTTGGCACAGAGGCGATGTTACCTGTTGAGGTGGGAGTCCAAACAATACAAGCTTTACACATTAATGAAGAAGACAATGAAGTTGGACTCTGTGAAAATCTTGATCTGATAGAAGAAGTTCAAACTCAAGTCTTTGAACGATCTATTTTCATAAAACAATGCATCGCGCACTATTACAATCAAAGGGTTCGATCCAAGTAGTTTCAAGTGGGAGATTTGGTTCTTTGCAAATTAGAAGGGAAAGTTATCTCCAAATTGGGAAGGACCTTACTGTGTTCTAAAGGTACTTAAGCCAGGTACCTATGCACTAGGAACACTTTCTGGAGATCCAATTCCTCGTACTTAGAATGCTGAAAATTTGCAAAAGTATTATCAGTAGTATCATGCCCCGAGGCAAGACACTTCTTTTTTTGGGAGGATAAGGGGCTCAGACCTTGTCAAACCCCAATAAAGCTTAGGACAAATTTTTTTTCTAGAATAATCTTTGCAAGTTGTAGATTTGACGAATAAATGAGTTGTTGAAACAATCCAGTGTATTCTTTATTTTTTGCCCGAGCAATAAAAGTTGTTTTCCTGAGCATAATTATAATATAGAATAAAGGGATCAAAGCATCTGCCCGAGCAGAATGCTTCCCGTACACACTGCCCGAGCAGAGTCTTGAAGTTCATCTCACTTGTGCTCAGTTTAAGCACAACGACGAACAAAGCATTCTGCTAGAGCAGAATTCTATCTAAGCACTTTGCCCGAGCAGGCTCTCAAGAACAGTTCCCATTCTGTTCAGACAAAGACATCTGCCTAAGCAAAACGTCGACCGAGTACTCTGTTCGAGTAGAATCTCAAAGTTCTATTTCTTTGTAAAATACAAGGAAAAGCTAACAGTTTAGCTGGAAATCTAACCCTTAAAGTAGCAAAAGTTAATGGGGGCATCGTCACTCTACTCTATTTTTGCTTCTTTGAAACTTGGCTAAGCGAGGGTGCTAGGCTTCTTTGCCAAATCTTTAAGTGACGAATAGAGAGTTCATGTCAAAGTAAAGGCAAAAAATGTTGTGTGAATGGTAGAATAAACCAAATAAACACATAGTGAACAAATGCCATGAATGAAGCACCCCTAAAGAAGGGTGATACATTGATCAAAAGATTAAGATCTTACAAAGCCATTAAAAGGGCATCAAAAGTACTTAGTCTGGAAAAACATAAAGAAGATCTGAGAAATATAAACAAAATCTAAGGCTCAAGGGCAACGCCTGAAATGCCATCCTTGGGAGGTTGAGAAGCTGCATCCCCCACCTCCAAAGGCATGACCGTCTCTCCAGATGGAGATGCAACTACCGACATCACAAAGTTATCCAAGGGGATGTCGGGAAATCGCTCAGCAAACATCTCCTTGGCCTTTGTGAAGCCCATCTCATAGATCTCCAGGCCGTTATCAGTGCGTTTCTTCAGCCATTCGTCCCCAGCATTCTCAGCAAGGAAGTCTCAGATGCCCTAATCCCGCGCTCAGCTACCTTCTTCTTTGCCCTCTCTAATCTTTTCTCAAGAGCTTCAATGTGAGCAAGATGATTGGCCTCGCGTTTGCTCCATTCTTTTGCATGAAGAATTGCCGCCTCAGCCTGCTCAACAGGCTCCCACTTCTCCTAGGCTTTTTGACGGCTGCTACATCCCTGGCCATCTCATAGTACGATAGCATCTTTAACATGCAGGCATACATCTGAAAAACGAGATTGGAATAGTCAGCTAAGTAAAAGACATGACAAAAGTAGAAGAGAATGGAAGTGAGATCCTACTGAATACACAGCTTGGGCAAAAGAACAGGCAAAAGATTTGTGCGTTTGGTCCACGAGAACCTCCTTGTCTATGGCGAGAACATCATGAAGAAGATGATGTTTGGAGACTTGGCTGTTCAGTATTCCCATGTCCTCACGCCTAATAGTCCATCTAGGCCGAAAAATTGGGTCTTCCTCAATGGACACCCCTTCTACAATTCGTGGGGAGTGCTCAGGAAGTCTGACCTTCGTCCTCTTTGAAGTAGGGGGCACTTCCACACTTTACTGCTTCTCTCTTCTTTTCCCCTTAGCCTTTTGAAGCATGCCCAAAAATATTGCTTGTGGTGATTTCCCACTTCTGCTTGTCATTTTTGCATAAAGAAACGGAGTCAATGTTGGAAGAGGAATCCAAACCAAATTGAAGATACACAAAAGCCTACGAAAAGAAAACCTAGTTGTACGGTTTCAGTGGAAGAAGAGCTAGAAGCAGTAGGTTGGGGATGAGGAACCAGAAGACCAACTGGTATGGGTTTATGGGGAATAATCTTCACATACTCTAATTGTTGCTCTAAAAGGGACTCGTCAATGGAAAGACCACCTAGAAGCTTTATATGACTAAGGATATGCTTTGTCAAAGTATTTGGAACGAGTTTACCCGTATTCTTGAAATCCTTACAGTAAGCATTCCAGGTATTATTAAACAGTAACTCCCCCTTATTCTCAAGACCGGTAAAGACGTAATTAGGATGCTAAACTTTGTTGGATTTTGGACCCCCCTTTAAAATTCATTACCGGTTATGGATATAATACCATCCAGGACAGTTGGCAACCCCCTTTACTAAGCAGATTTTAAAGAAAACTCTCATGAGGTCTGTTGAATCTGCATTATAACCTGAAGTCTCGATTAAACAGATGAGGCCAACCAACTTTCTCCAACCGTTGGGAACAAGCTGCCCTGGAGCCATGTGATGGTGTTCAAACATCTTGAGAGCAAAGGGGTGAAGAGGAAGTCTTTATCCAGACCTCGCTTGCTCTTTATATATCCTGCTTTCCCAATTAGTTCCATAGTTGGCTGGCTCTTGCAATTCTAGAACTTGAGCATACCAACCCTCGGGAAGGGGGCATTCCAAAATCAATGCCTCCAACTCTTCCTTGGAGATCTTATTTGATTTCTCATTGGCAGAGAACCAAGGCTTGGGATTCTCTTTATCTTCGGCTTTATCCTTAAAATCACTTGAGGCATTCTTAGGTGGTAAAGTTGGCGATGGTTGGGGGTTTGAAGGCTGGATGGTTAGGGATTTGAAGTACCTACTTCACTTTGGGACGTTGGAGCTCGTCCCGTAGATGAAGAAGAACTACTTCTAACAATTTCTTTAGAAGAAGATGAACTATCTAAAGACTCTGACATACTCGCTACTACTCACAACTATGAAACTACGAGAATAGAAATACTGAACAGAAAGAGAAGAAGAAGAAGAAGGAGACTTACTTGTTGAAAAGAAGAATGCTTCCAAATGATTCGAGTGAGGTGACAATGAAGTGAAGATATCCTTTAATAAAGAAATCTTTGAGTAACCGACTCTTGGGTTCCCCAACGGTACAATTACCCCCCTACGTGTCATGATTTTAGAGTAAGGAAATTTGAATTTCTCACTCGAAGTATTTATGGCAAAAAGACACGTGAGAACTTAGCCAAAACATTCTGCCCGAGCAAAATAATAACTGAACACTCTGCCTGAGCAAAGTGTCAAACTTGGCCTCAATATTGTGCCCGAGCAGAGTGATGGCCGAACACTCTGTTTGAGCAGAGTGCCTTAGTAAAAACCAACATTCTGTCCGAGCAGAATGTTGGCCAAACTCTCTGCCCGAGCAGAGTGCCTTAGAATAAGCCAACATTCTATCCGAGCAGAATGTTGGCCGAACACTCTGCCCGAGCAGAGTGCCTTAGCTTAAACCGACATTCTGTCCGAGCAGAATGTTGGTCGAACACTTTGCCCGAGCAGAGTGCCTTGGCATAAACTGACATTCTGTCCAAGCAGAATGTTAGCCGAACACTCTGCCCGAGCAGAGTGCCTTAGCATAAACCGATATTCTGTCCGAGCAAAATGTTGGCCGAACATTCTGCCCGAGCAGAGTGCCTATGAAAATAACTCCTGCCCGAGCATAATTCTGTCCTAACAAAATCCTATCCGAGCACTCTGCTCGAGCAGAGTGCTGAGAACAAAATTCATTCTCCTCAGACAAGGTATTTTCCCGAGCAGAATTATGTCCGAATAGAATATTGTCCCGATAAAATGTTGTCCGAGCACTCAGGGTTCCACAGGTTATCTCGTTTTTGTTCGGGCGTGTTGAATTATGGATTTAGCTATCCCAGTGAGAGAGTGTGCTTCCGCCCGCTCTATTGAAAACTGGCAAAAGCAGGGGCATTATGATATAGCTAAAAGTATGCCGCCAATTAGTGGATGACAAGTGGCAGTTATGACACAGTCTTCCACTGGGTGATTGCTGACTTGGCTTCTGCTATATTAGTCTCATAATAGAATCCTAAAAGGACTTTAACTCTATCTTCAGAGATAGACACATGATCCTCAAGGATCCGAATACAACTCTAATTGGATCTGCTCATAGTGTATTCCTACTAGGGTTCTTCTTCCTACACCTATATAAAAGGGTCTGCCCTCTAGGTATGAGACAACTACACACACATACACAATGTGTTCTTATTACTTTTCAAAATTCTACATTATTAGCTATTTCTGACGTAAGCATCAGAACGTTCTCCCGCCGAAACCCCACTCTGTGGTCACTCCGTATTTTCTTTTGTATGCCTATTTTTTGATGTGATTCCCAATCCAGTTTTTACCGGTAACAACTTTTATTCTCAAAATCAAAAATTTTCATCCCAATTTCTCCGTTGGGAATTCTGTTCCTTGTCCCAAAAGGAATTGAATGATCTTTAGCTTTTGTAAAAACCCTTTGATCTCTCGTCGAACGCCACTTATGCTTCCTTGAACGCTTCAGCGACGCCTCAATCTTGTTGCATGCCTCGTCGAACCCTTAATTCCAGCCTAAGTACACTCACGTCTGATTGAACGCCAGGCACAACGATGCCAAATGTCTGAAAATGCCTTGTTGTCGCTCAGATTTGCCTATTCCAACGCTTAGTGCCAACCCACTACTGTGTATTCACCGTTGTTTAGCTGATCAATCGAGTTATGGCGGCCAGTGTTGTTGCATGATTTAGAGGTCACCAGATTTGACTTTGAGGAGGAGGTCGCGAGAGCTATGGTGATTGGGGGGAGGGGGATTGTGGCTGCGGCGCTGCTACGGGCCATGACGACAAGATTCATCTCGTTAGGGGTGGTGGCGATGCGAGGATTCCGTAAGGGTGGCCATCGATGGTGGCGAACGGCGGCAGTGCTCCTCCTAATTGCTCTCGGTGATGATGGTGTTGCTCCTGTATAAGATTTGTTGGGGAGGCCGTAGCTCAGTATATATATATATATATATATATATATATATATATATATATATATATATATATATATATACTTTTACTGGGCTAAGCCCGCAAGACAATGCTTAAGCCCCCCATTTCGTTCATGATGGAAAAATTTTGGCAGCACGATGCTGTACGAAGAGCCTTCAGCCCGTTATATAACAAAAATGATGGTCGCTAAATTTATAGAACGGGTTTTAATTAATACACTTAAAAATTATTGCTAAAGATGTCTAAAAATGTACTCCTGCCAATATTAAGTGACAATTGGTGATTACTATATATAAAGAGAGGTTGTAGGTTTGGGTTGCAGTTAAAATCTTTTATTTCCTGATGAAGGTGCCCAGTGTCCGAAGTTTCCATTGCTTCTAAATTGCAAGTTCAATTTGGGATTCCACACCTGAACCTTTATTAAGTTGTCATTCCAATGCAAATGTTGCAGCTTAAGCCCCCCCTTACCTTGGCAAATTTGACCCTAACCAGAAAAAAGGGTAGGATATAATTCCAGATTACAGCTTTCTTTCATCTAGCAAAATTGCTATAACATACTGCCACTAGATATGCATTTGTAGCGACATTGTAACTGCCTCAACAATCATTGTGTCCCTCAACGATCTGGGTCAAATTTTAGCGTCGTTGTTTCGTTCGTTGGGAATTACTGACACAAACTGATGGAAACGACCAATCTGCCAAAGTAAACTCAGACAAAATTTCTTTCGAAAGCATTGCAATGACTATGGCTGTGAAAAAGCTTCATTGCTTGCTACAACATTTCCTTATTTTGTGTATAAAGCATGTCAAAGAAATATCATCGCATTGCATTTACTTCCTGCTGAAACACCCCTACTCAATAAGACAGTATACTGAAGAACAAATAAAAGTTCATTGTATGCCATCCACTACTTGATCCAAAGTTTCCTCATTTCCTGATTTCTTCAGCCGTTCAGCAGCCTTAGTAACCTGCAACATGACATTAGAGGACAGTAAGTTTGCACCCGACCAGCGCCCACTCATCAACAAGTACGAGTACCTAGCAAGCTTTAAGTCATATCTAAGGTTACCTCTAAATTCCAATCTGTTCTGCTAGTTAAAATGATCAGCGTTATCGTTTGTAGGAGAACTCCAACAATCATTCCCCACCAAATGCCCTGCACCACCCAAACATGAATTATCATCCTCTCTGTAAGAACCAACAATTTGGACATAGTCCAGAGGGAGAGAGATTATTTACTTACTGCTGCTCCTAAACTAGTTTTCAATGCAAGAACACATCCAATAGGGAGACCAACACCGTAGTATGTTGCCAGGTTGACATATGCCACTATAGCTTGCCAACCGCTACCAATGGCTACACCTGAAAGCAGAGGATAGTCGTCCCGTTAGGGAGGCTCAGTGAAGCAAATAGAATTCTTGTGGAGGGGTAATTGCAAACTAAAATACACAAAAGATGAAAACTATTTGGTTTTCAAATAGGAGAAAAAAACGCGTTTGAACATAATTTTTGTTTTTTTTCCTTTCAGTTTAAAAACGAGTTTTTAAAACATGATTGTTTTTGAAAACTTTCATTTTGAAGTTTTGGATTTCCAGTTTTGGTTTTTGTTTTGAGATACAAACACCCCCACCGGCCCCAGCTGCCAACCACCGCCATGACCCACCACCGCCACCACAACCTCCATCAAAGAAAAAACTCAAAATAAAAACTGGGTAATGAAACACCCAAAAGAAAAAAAAAAACCCCTCAAACTAAAAACTGGGTAATCAAACACCAATTTATTTTGAAAAATTAAAACTAAACTAGTTTTGATTTTTTTTTTTCTAAAAACAGAAACCAAAACTCTAAGTAATTTCAAAAGCTACCTGATTAGTTATCTAGTGGCCTTTTAAGTAACATTCAATCTAGTGGACAAAGTTATTCTACAGCAACACTATCCTTCGCCAGTACTTTGCAAACGGGTTTAGCAACTTGTGGAGTGAAAGTACTGTAAAAACTGTAATCTGCTATTTGAAACAACTTCTGTTTTGCTACTTTTTATTGGTATAATTGTGAATGGTACCAGTTCAACTTATAGGATTTAGAAAAGACAAAAGACTGAAAAGCATGCTCAATTAAGGTATTATGGAGTTATTTCATGCCAAACAAAGTAAAGTTCATAATTCATTAGCAATTAGCCCTTGAAAGGAAAAGAAAGGTACTTGCCGGAAAGTATTGGTTGAATGCCATTTAAGAACACAGAGATGGCAAGCAATGGTGTCAAATTGGAGGTTGCCTCTATAACCTCAGAGTCAGTTGAAAAGAGTTTGCTTAATCCAGACCGGAAAATCAGGACAATTGCAGTGAAGAATATACTGATCAGGATGCTGGTTGTGGTCACCACGACCACAGAAAATTTTGCAACCTTCGCATTAGCTGCCCCGAGCTCATTACCAACCCGAATGCTGCAATATCCAAGATCACAAATAAATCTGTTAACGAAGCCTTTAGATTGATCGACTTAAACCCAGTTTTGTGGATCAGAGACGCTGGAAAAGAGAGAGGAATAAAACTAGACTTTCCAAAATCTTGTCAGTAATCTTGATTTGTAAAAGTGCGTGGGCTGCTGTTTTTGTAAAGGTCAAATTGCAGAGAGACATAATTTTAGAGTCAAAAATGGAAGAAGCGAAATTGGTCCAATGAAACCATTTTCGGATTGGCCAAATGAAATCGACATACCTTGCTGCCGTACCAAGTCCGAGCATAAACTGTAGGTCCCAGGTCCAGTAATTTGTGCTGAAATGCAATGAAAGTAAGAGTTGAAATATAGGTAGGATGATAGTAGGGGACCAAAAAGAGAGACGTTGTTATCATACCATATGGATATGGAGTCGAGAGCTATTGTAGGGTTGGGGAGGAGGCCTGATATAAGTACGATCAATTGGTTATACCATATCTCCAAACTGCATGAAAACCACATACATCAGCAAGTAGAAGCAATAAAACCCTCTCGAGTACTCTGATTTCGACCCTGTTGAGTATTCTGCTGTTCCTCAACAAAAGTAAAATTAGTCGACATACTATTTGGGCATATTTTGCAAAGAACTCGTACGGTCGAGTACTCTAGAGGGTCCAATTCAGAAGTTTGCAACACATACCATAGCATTACTGCTGAAGCAACTGTTAGCTTGAAGTAAGGCCAGATCCCTTTAAAAGCCTCAGTAGAGAAGCCTGTCCAAGTATGCTTGCAAGATGGGCTTAAAACTATGTAAAGACCTTGTAAAATGACCAAAATCCACCAAGAGATGCCTAGTGCAAAAGCTGCCCCTAGAAGACCAAAGTCCAAAACAAAAACTGCCACCCATGTGAGAAGAATGTGAAAGAGGAACACCGCAACAGCCATGTAAGCTAAAGGGTTGACAATGTTCTGTGCCTGAAGGAACCTCTGCATAGGGCAGCTTAATGTGAAGGCATACAGTTGGAAGATCAACCCGCGGGCAAAAATCTGCCCCTGCGTGGCTATGCTCTTTGTCTGTCCTAGTAGCTCGAGGACCGCCCCAGAGTACCAATACAAGAATGTTAGGATCACTGCTGCTCCTAGATGCAAGATAAGAGCCTTCTGGAACATTATACCCATTGCCCTGTATCTCTTCGCTCCATAGGCTTGTCCACAAACGGTTTGCACAGCACTAGCCATGCCCAACTGTTTGCAGGAACATGAAAAATATCCAAGTCATTCTCTTAGCCAAACGTATACTGGCATGCACAAATAGTATCATAGAGGGCACGAAATGCATAGTTGTTTTGTTGGCAAAAATGTAATGCAGAACGCAAACAGCATAGATCTCTTTTTCCCCTTCTTCAAACATTACCTTAAAAGTGGAAAATAAAGACTACCACGAGTCTAAACTCCTTTTGGATTCACTACGCCAGAGTACTTGAACTTTGCTTGGACTTACATTCAGTAGCTTAATGTTTAACTAGCACATAAAATTATCACTTGTATCCTATGACTACGGCACGTTTATCGAATCTCACAATATTCCTAGCATCGAACCTTAAACAAATAACCAGATCAGTATTGTAGGAGTTGTCGCATGCTTCTCCAAAGTTAGTTAACAACATTTGAACTTTATGGTGCTGGGTACAACCTAAGTCAAACTTTAACCACCTCGTGTAAATAGTTCTAACCATTTAGCATTCCACAGACAGAGGGTAAGAAGTTGGAAAGCGAAACATATACCATGATGCCGTAGGCAAGACCTTGGATTCCGACCGTAGCAATGGAGGCTCCGGCGAGCTCCAAAGCACTCATATGGCCGGTGAACATGAGGGTCACAAAACTGAGCATGTAGTTGAAGATTGAAACGGTGATGGAAGAGCCGGACAGAAGCCATAGCAGCCTGGATTCCCAGCCAGCGAGACGTAGATACAATCGAGGCGCCACGGGCCTGTATTGCAAGGCCTCTTCGACAGCGGCGGATGACAAAGTTGAAATGTCTCCATTTAGAAGCAATGGCTGGCATTCCGCTGAGCCCATGGTTCAGAGAATACCAAACTAAGTACACTCCGCGGTGACATTTGCTTCCTACGCTTTATAAGTCTTTACGAGGCAATAAAAACGTGAAGGCGTAGCTAACTTTCCGCGGAGACATAAATGTTGTCTGAAAGCTTCAACTCGGTTGCAGGTTATAACAACCAATCAAAGTGAAATGCCAACGAACATTCCGGGTCATGGCGCCACCTTAAAGATGTAGTAAGAGAATACTAAGTTGTTTGACTCACCATAATTATTGGGTGAGGCTAATTTCTTATTATTTTATATTCACTCTCTTTTTTTCGCTAATATTGGCGTTAGTGACACTTCTAAACACTAATATGACTGAGGTGATGACTTTAGTAACAAAAAAGTGTAAATTTGTTCAATAATAGGCCACATACTAATTAAGGTGAGAAGCCACAATACCTAGGAGAAATTTTATCCCTTGTAAAACCCCAAATAATATATGGCTAATCATTTTAGTTTTTGGACTATTTTTATAGTTTTAATAATATTTTGGGACAATTTTGAGTAAGTAACATATCCTTCGGGGCCTCTTGAATTATTTATCAAGTTTAGAGACATAAATAATTTTGTTGAAAATTGAGTTTGGTCTTTGAGAGAGAGATTGAAGAAAGAGAAAATTAGGATTTTGAGGATTTTACCTTTCTTTCCAAAAATTGGTAAGTAAACCTAAGTCCAAATTGATTATGAGGAGTTTAAATCAATTTAGAATTAATGCTTCTATAGAATATAATATATGCCAGTTGATTTTCTAGGTTTTCAATTTATTGGAGACTTAAATAATTTTGTGAAGATCAAAGTATAAACTGAAGTAAGAATTTTATGTACACTTCTGCTTCATATTATTATTATTTTGCCTTTTCGTTAGTCATGTCACTCCGACTTCCCTCTCGACCATAAAATAATAATTTCATCAAAATTATCATTATTTGCTTCGAAGTAGTATCCTTGTATGAACCTCTGGCTCGTTTGATATATATATATATATATATTTTTTTGGACTCGTTTACTGTGCATGTTTGTTGTTTCACGCCGACAATGCTCCGTCCACATTTCTTCTTTTTTCTGTTACTCGTTCTTGTTTGCCGCCCATGAACAGAAACCAGTCATTGTCTGTCAATTGACTTCAACAATTTTCATGTCCTTTTTAGGAGAAGCTGACGTGAAGCGGCAGAATCGACTTGCCACGTGTCAACTTCCTAATAATTCACAAAGTAAACCGTTTTGCTTGTAATAATATTAATTAAACAATTAATAATAATAATAATACCTTCGTTCTTGCTTAACGAGCTCATACAACTTGTATCTCGTAATGAGATTGTTTGACGGGTTAATATCCAGTAATAAGATTGTTTGTTGTGTTAAGATTATTTTTCGTTTTTGCACTTTCTGTTCCTTATATTTCGTTTCAACTCAACTGTAAGTTATTGAATACATGTGTTGTATTCCGTGAGTGTCTGTGTGATATTTGCTGGACTTTGTGCTCACCCTCTCTTCTCCTCTCATTTCAGGTAATTAAATTGAGACAACCTAGAGGAGTTAGTAACAATTTGTACGGGCTTGGAGAGTTTGTTAATTCATAACTCTTTTTAGTTACTTGAATATAAGAGTTTTGTAATAGTTTTGATAAGTAGTTTTTGGAAACCCTAATATTTAGAAGGTGATCATTGTTATAAGATATTTCCTGCAATAAATATGAGTGCTTTGGCTTTGAGATTACTTTTTGTTAGGTTATGTTTTTGTCAAATACTTTTTCCATATATTTCTCAAAAAAAGTGAAGGTCCACCTCTGGATTTGTAGCGTGACATCCAACGTTTCAAACTCGAAGGACAAGTGTACCTCGCGTAATGTCAATTCAAAATTTGTACCAGGCACCTTGTTGTACTTCTAAAAGCATTTAAGGATCCAATCTCATTTTAACCAAACATATGTTAGTTTCTTAGGAGTAAAGTTGTCACTTCACCATAATATATTCACCCCCCACAACAAGACAAACACTAAAAAACGCTCCTACTTATCATTGTTTCAGAAGAATTTTGACTGCAACCCAATTATATGGATAGTTACAACTCTTTCAACAGTGATAATTAGTGATTATTAAATATTTTTAATTATTTTTTTTTATTTTTTCAGTGACAATTATTAACACAATTTTTAGCGTCACTAAATAAAAGACACTAAATACATTTAACGTTAATTAAATGTAAGGTCGTAACTATCTTCTTACAATCTGAATAGCAACTAATTTTTTTGTTTGAAGATAAGTTTCATAGTTTAAATAGTAGAATGAGATTAAAAAAGCTAAAACGTTATTTCTCTCCTCATCAGAAAGTTCACAATCCTCGTTATTGGCGGCACCAAACACTGTAACCACCAACCCAGATGGCCTATAGCGACATCCAGGCCTCCATTTTTATCACAGGTATCACGAAGTAACCATCACTACCCCCAAAACCCCTCAAATTTGAAAACCGCCATAATTTCAATCAGCTATTAAACACAATCAAAGCAACCCAATCCTAAACCATTATCATCCCATCCATTACCCCTCTCAAGTATGAACTGGCAGATGGCCAAGATCCAGTCCATCAAGGATCCTCAGGTCTTCGATAGCCGGACTGGCGAGGTTTGATCTTCAACTCAATGAGTCTAATCAGTTATCCACTAACCCGAATTTCATGAAATTATTGCAATTCATTTAATTCGATGAACCATGAAATTTGATCAAAGCATTGGTTATATGTGACTTGGTGTTTACACGACAAATCAAAATGCCTTTTGGGTAATCCTATGTGAGGGTGCGTGCATGTGTATAGTTTGACACCGTTCTAGTGACTGGTGATAGTGATGGTTGAGGTGGCTTTAAAGTGTGGGGCAATGGCTGCGGTGAGCCCGTGGTGGTGATCTGGTTGTAGACAAGAATATTTCTAGGGCTAATTACACTTATGTCCCTAAGGTTTGGGGGTAATTACACGCAATGACACAAAGTTTCAAAATGTAAGATACGTGACCAAAAAAAGTTTAAAAAGTAACACTTTTATCCAACCGTTAGGGTTCCGTCCAAAAAGTGTAATTTTCGTCATTACGTATTTTGAAAATGACAATACTGCCCCTGTATAGTATATCGTGAATAATTATAATTTAAAAATTTTAAATTAGGATATCAAACCCTAATTTTTTAAAATTAGGGTTTTAAAACCTAATTTGAAAATTAGGCTTATCAAACCCTAAAATTAAGAACCTACTTTGAAACCTTAAAATTAGGGTTTCAAAACCCTAATTTTCAAATTAGGGTTTCTATCTCCAGATCTGATCTCGCCGCCGGCAGCCCACGCCGCCGGCAGCCTCCAGATCTGATCTCGCCACCGGCAGCCTAAGTCGTTTCTATCTCCAGATCTGATCTTGCCGCCGGCAGCCCAAGCTGTTTTTATCTCCAGATCTGATCTCGCCGCCGGCAGCCCAAGCTATTTCTATCTCCAGATCTGATCTCGCCGCCGGCAGCCCAAGCCTCCTCCCTCACCCCACGCCGCCGGCAGCCTCTCTTGGCCCACCATCCGGCAGACTCGCCCCACCCCACCACGCCGACAAACCCACACCGCTATACGCCGCCAACAAGCCCCTTGGCAAATCCACGCCATTTAGACACCGCCGGCAGCCCTTTCTCACTCTAAACCCCATTTCAATTCAATTCAGTAATTCAATTCAACGGAGTAGTCGTCGTCATTTCTTGGGCGACGGGGGTTTTTGAGCGATGATCGGCGTTCGACTCGAAGAGAGGAGAGAAAGCTGTGCGGTGATGAGGGAGGGTGGTGCGGTGGCCGGGGAAGGGGGAGGGTGTTGCGGTGATGGGGATGGGGTCAGTGATTGTAGCGACGACGAAGGGCGAAGGCATACGGGGTGGGTGGGGGGTGACCGGGGGAGGGAGGGCTTAGGGGGCCGCGAAGGGCAGGGGTGTGGGTGGCGGTGAAGTGGATAGGGAAAGGGTGGGGGAGAGAGAGAGAGAGACAAAAAAATTTAGGATTTTTCTTTTCAAAGAGACAATGGTATTTAAAAAAATAACTTTCTAACATAAGGGCAATAAAGTCATTTTATTAAAACTGTTAGAAATTTTAGGGTTCCGTTTGTCAACGGACATAAGTGTTACATTTTGAAACTTTGTGTCCTCGCGTGTAATTACCCCAAAACCTCAGAGACATAGGTTTAATTAGCCCATATTTCTAATAGGACTTCTTTCACAATTCTTGGAATAAAACAAACACCAATCAAATTGCACTAGGTGGTTGATGGCAGTGCGTGGATGGGTGGGTTTGCTGACTTCGATGCATGCCTTGGTCGGTGGTGGTGAAGGTGGCTGTTTGGTGGCAATGTTGGTTAGAGAGAGAGATGAGGGGTGGTGGATAGTGGCGAAGTTAGAAATATTCAGTGGGTTAGGCACTTGTAATTTTTTTATGATTTAGCAACAAAAAGATATTCTTAAACTCAAGTTTTAATATGTTTGTTCACGCTTTTTCGCTGAAAAAAGTTAAATTTGATGGAATTAAGTTTACTGTTCAAATTACTGGAAATACTGAAATTCAAAGTTAAATAGAAAACTTGGTTCCATCTAGTTATCTCAACCTGAAGCGCAATAGAAAATTTGGGGTGATAAAGGCAGAATTACTATTACTGTTAAACATGCAAATTATGAGTTCTAAATTTTCAATTCGCGAATTGATCAGAGTGATAATTTCTTGATTTTTAGTTTCCAAATTTTTAATTCATGAAATCTGAATTATAAGTTCTTAATCTCATAATTCTAAATTGAGACAGCTATTACTAAAAAAGGGTTTTAAGAATTCAACTATGTAAGAATCATGAAAGTTACTGCCTTGACCTTCCGGTGTTAGCCCACCATGAAATCGTAGCCAGCTGCTGGCCTTGATTCAGGGCTTTCCAAAAACAAAATAGAAAAATCTTCTCACATTGCAATACCGATCGAGGGAAGAAATTTTTACTGCAAAGCCACGAGACAGTTGCTCAACCGATTGGATCGATCTTATGCCAGACGTGGATTGGCCGGAAGAGAAAGAGGTGAAAACAAGTGAAAGCAGAGGCGCGGAATGCGGTGTAGCAACCAAAGCCCAAAGGTGACGTGTTTTGTCGTCTTATAAAGTGTAAACTGTGTGGTTAAACATGTTGACTTTATGTCTTTATTTATTTGGAGTTTGGGATTTACATTTTTTGTGTTTACTTGTGTAAGTTTAGCATTTACATGACTAAAAGGACATTATTCTAACTATTTCTAAATTTTTTATGTATTTAAACATTTAAAACAACTAAGAAAATCTGCTTTAAGTCTTTCAATTTTTTTAGGTATGCACTATTATCATTGTGAATTACATAGACCATATATGAAAGGGAAATTTTGGAGCAGGTGAGAACCGGCCCACCGGTGCCACCCGCTAGCTTGGGCACTGATGGGTGAGGAAGAAAAAAATCTGAGGATGGAGGGAGAAAGAAAGAAGAAAGAGCGAAATAATTAGAGTAAACTAATGGTTTTGACCCTAAGAAACTAATAGATGTTTGGTCATTATGGGATTTGACCATCACTTGGTATTTGTTAACGATCTTAAATCTGCATGGAACCGGATACCACTTTTAAAATACTAATTAATTTGGTCATGCAATTGACTTATAAGTTTGAGATCTTGTGTGCAATTAATCTCAATGCGTAAAAAATAAATTATACGTGAATTCTAGATGTTGTAAAATTTTTATGAAAGTTAATAACTGTACGTTTGCGGTTGTTATTGGATTGTATAACGAGTATCTATGGACTTTTAGCGCCACTTTTGGTGACAAAAAATCTTAAGGAGTGATCCCTGCCATGTAAGGAAACTAGACAGTTTCAGACATTATATATCACATAGAGATGTTTAGTGACCTTTTTTATAATGCTTTAAGTGAAATGAAAAGTTTTTCGAAAGTGGAATTTATAAATTTAAGAAATCAATTCTCTTTTAATATTGTGATGAATGAATTTGGGGTATTCAAAGTAGGGAAATATAACCAATTTTTTTTTACTTTTTACTAACTATACTTTATTTTAGTCTCTAATGGATTTCATTACTGACACTCGTTAAAGCCTTTACTGCTATTCTCGTGGTCTTCTATTTACGAAAGTGGAACATAAGTGCTGAAAAGTGGAGTGTAGTTAGAATTTCCGATTCAGTAAATTATTACATTAAGGGGAGAGGCTAAGTCCATTATTCGATATATTATGCATCTTTATATGTCACTAAAAAATTAACACTTGTCATCAAACTTTATTCTAGTGACAAAAAGGAAATCCTATACATGGGTAGAGAGACGACGAGTCAGGAAAAGTTGGCTGCTTCATTACGTTCATTCACGCGTTAGTTCCGATACTAATCCAATAAAATAATGTGTTTGTTACCTTACATTATTCCACTACTTTACGAGCTTAAGGAGTAACGTTGCAATAAAAACCTAGTTTCATGGTCCGACATCGGAAAAGGTACCCAAATTCCAAACATATGCTGGCTGGCTTCATGTCATAACTTGGGTATTATCTTACCTTATCGAGGTACTTAAATTTTATGGCATCTTTCCTAAAGCTGATCTACCACATATCTACCCTTCAAAACGTTGTTTGATGGGGGTCTCTTATTAGACGTACGTATGTTGTCCTAAGAAAGTCATATCTACGGACCATATCTTTTTCTTAGTATTTCAGAAGTAAACCCTCGATCTAGATGCGTGGAGTTGTAGTCAAATTCTTCTAGTCTCTTGAGTTCCATGGAGCTACCAGTCTGGCACTCATTGGCCACTTAAATTGTTAGTTGCCCATCCCCTTAGGCACTCTAGTAATATATGAACAACAATTGCTAGAAAATATTGAAAGCTTTGGGACTTCTCCACCACTGAATGCGTTAGTATAAAACAACCTCTGCTTTCCTTATTATTTGCTCCTTTTGTCACATCAACTTTCCTTGATTCAACGGTCCTAAATCATCGACAACGTTCATTTTTTGGTCCAATAATTCTTTTCGAGTAATATCATTTCTGATTTGCTCGTGTGATTTGTCTCTATCTATCTGGAATCTTTACCTTTCCCTATTAAGTTACTCAACTTTAATACCTGCACTTCACGTCATCGTCCTCAAGTCGTAATATTTTCACGCGACAATGTTTTCAAGCAGGAATTGCTCTCTATGATTAACAAGTTGTCATTTGGACATTGGTCAGTTAAACATGAATGTTGTTTATATTGCACACGGGGCACAATTTTCCAAAAAAATGCCTCTGAAAACAGTTTAAGGACAAAGTTACATATTTTTCCCTCACCAAACCATAGCGTACCTCAGCATTTTATGTGAAAAGCCTAACAAAAAGTTTGGTGGCAACTTCTAGAACTTAGGTATAAAAGCAAAGGCACAACGTTTTTCTTTCCTTCTAGCTACTGCCCCGCGCCACCCCTCTCAAACGTGAAATAGCAGCTAACTGATAGCATCCCGACACCCCCCCCCCCCCCCCCCCCGTCACCTCAGCATTTCTTATTCTCCGTCGTCTCTTTCCCACTCTACCAAAAAGGGCCTAGCTTTCATGTTGTCCTGGGGTGCCTAGCTCTCATTTGGCAGGGGCTCTCCCCCCTCCCTGAATCTCTCTTTCTGCTATTCTTGTTCATCCTCCGTCTAATTAGCTTTAAATCTTTGCAGTTGTTCACCTGCTTTGATGTGCTAGCACTCAGGTTCCGATCGGAGTTACTCGCTCATCGCAACAATTCTGGGTGATTACTTATTTTATCCGATGGCCACAGGGATTGGGTTGAACTGTAACCTTAAAGAAATTATTGAGATGCAATTTCAACAATCAAACAAGTAACAGAAGCTAGATATTAATTATCTTCCAGTTTCGCAATTTGTATGAAGCAACAATGTAACAGCGTAAAGATATGGACTTTACGGATACTAGAATACCGTTGCTTTAAGAGCTGACCACTTACAAATCACCGGTGCTATCGACACACCAATACCACATTTTGACAATGTCAAAGTTCCAAAACTTGAGAACACCGAGCTTTGCTTCGATCCACTTATAGGATAAATTTTGTATACAACAAGAAACCACTGCAGAGTTTTTTTTTTAAAGAATAGTCAGAACTGCAATTTGTATGGCCTGTCGGTTTAGGGATTTGAACTCGACACCTTGAGATAATTCTTCAAGGTCCTTTGCCACTTCATCATGCACCCCCTTGGGGTTAACCACTACAGAGTTGAAGATATGATTTATAGAAGATATTACACTATAGAAGATATAATCACCGACAAGTTAGTGTATTAGTGAAAACTAAATGCTCACAAGCTATCAATCTATGAAGCTGAAAATAAGATGAGTTATTGAAGATATAAACATCGAGAAGTTGCAATTGAATGGCCACTTCCAAATGTATGAAGCTCAAGATTAATTTTCAATCCAATTCAATTGTAGAATGAATTTGACTGAGAGAGTAAAGAAGGTCGAGCTTCAATTGGTTGACATGACTCAAGGCTCCTTCGAATGCTTGGATATGTAAAAAGTGCATCCCAAATTTGACTATAAAGGTGTAAGAGGACGTACATGAAGTCCTTTTGCAGAACATCTCTTTTTGCCACTATAAGAATGTTGGAGTATTTTAACAAAAAATTCTTTTTCAAGAATAGTGTTGAGAAAAACAATAGAATTTTGAGTAAAATCATAAGTGCTTTAGTCCCACGTTACTTAAAAATGATAAGCAATGATTTCTTACATACTTAAACTTTTTGAAAGAACTTGTCTCACATTGGTCATTATAACAAATTTTAAGGAGTATATAAGATGATACTCCTTGACATTTTAGTAAAATGTGCATGAATCTAAAACTCGCACGCGCAAGGGGAGAATGACAAATGGGGGAGATATGAGTTTCTGACATTTACACATTTTCTTTTATCACACAACAGTCATATTTTTAATTACAGCATTTTATTTCTGAAATGAATTTTGGATTTATTTCTTTGTAAAAGATTTTCAACGGCTCTTTTTTCTCACCTATAAAAGGAGACTTCTTCCTCACTTTTTCAACACACAGCTTAAGATTTCTCTTGAACTCTCTTTTCTAATTTCTAAACACTTAGACTTGTGGGAATTTTTGTAAGGTATCGAGTGAAGCTTCTGTTTCATTCGTTTGTGCATAATTACAAGTGAAGTAACATTGAAAGCTGGGCAGTTGTATTTCGGAGGCGACACGTCGATAACTTTGCTGTATCGGTGATAATTCTCCGAAGGGGCGCGAATCGTCTTACGAGAACGACCTAATCCGCGCCTCAGCCCAACTATTTTCCTGTTTCTTGCAACAATTTCTAACAATTTAAGACGATTCCAATAGCGGATTCCACCATGGCTTCTGCTACTCCTGTTGCCAACTCGAATGACTTGAATAAGCCATTTCAATTTGGTGGAGAAAATTTCAAAAGGTGGGCTAGTAAGGTATTGTTCTATCGTAAGTTGATGAAGGTAGTATGGAATTTTAACTGTCAAAAATCCAAAAAAGGAAGACACAAAAATATGAGTGAGGAGGAATTAGCAGAGCATGAAAAGTATGCAGCAAAGTAGAAAGACGATGAAGAAGATTGTCGTAATTATTTGCTCAATTGTCTTTTCAATGAACTTTATGATTATTATTCTCGTACTTACAATTCTACCAAGAGAATGTGAAAAGTATTGCAGAAAAAATACGACACCTAGGAAGCCGGAAAAAAGAAGTATGCATGTAGTCGCTTTTTCAGCTACAAAATGTCGGAGAATGTGCAGGTTGTAGTTCAGATACACGACCTCCAGATGATTGTATACGAAATTATCTCCGAAGGAATCAAAGTAGATGAACAAATGCAAGTAGCTGCCATCACATATAAGTTGCCGAATTCGTGGAAGGAGTTCTAAAAAGGCCTCCGTCACAAGCAATCGAAACTGTCGATTGTCAACCTTATGGCAGGGCTTCACGCGGCTATTTTCCTTCTTTGCTCGTGCTTTTGCTTCACGCGCCCCCAATTAATTACCCGCCCCCTCCTTCACAATCAATGATGTCTGTTCTTGGGGTCTCATAAATTGGGCCTTAGTACTCCGAAAATTCGCATTTAATTTAGATCTTAATGCCAAATTTTCTTGTCTTGATGTTTCCATTTGCACTATCAATGTTTTCATCACTTCATCAAGACCATATTCTTCATCGGAATCAATACTTGTTTTCGACAGCTTCTCTGGTCGTAGCTCTCCTACATCCTTAATTTCAGTGCCAATGATACAATTCGTTCTTACATTTGCATTGATCGAGAATCATCTGACTTACTTGAGTGTGTTTGCTACCATTCCACTCCTACAAATTTGTTGGCAAACACATCCTTGACCGCCTACAAATTTGTTGGCAAACACATCCTTGACCGCACCTCGCAATCATGTTAATCGTCGCAATGGCAATCCCGGTTTCTTCGCATGTTGCTATCTTGATTTTGCCTCTGTGAATTACTTTGATCTTATATTCTTTCTCCCAAAATTTTCCCAAGAATATAGAAAAATCTTAGCAAGAAAGAGGGAGATCTTAGAGAGAAAGTTAGAGTTTCTCTCCCATGTATTATGATAGTTGTCATACCGCTTAATAAATTACCTATTCAATTTTATCATCCCATACACTATTAATTTATGGTGTATAAAAGGTTTATAGACCGTAATTATCTCTTAACTTTGATGCACGATTGAGATTTGACAAGCTTTGGGTTTATCTCACTACTCTCTCTATATACATATCTCTTTTTTTTAGAGACTAGGGCATCATAATGTTTGGCTACTATTTTGCCTCCTAGACTAATGAAAATATACAAGAATAGATCATCAAGAATAGAGAAGAGCAATGAAAATCAATTACAAAGAGGATACATTCGCTTCTGGATCTTGGCGTTCTTTCATAATTAGAATAAAATTCTTGGTAATATATGGCTTTCTCCTATTCAGGTGAGTTCGAAACCCTATTGTTCTTATGTTTATAAAGATGAATGAAATAATCTATCATGTAATATCAGAGCCACGTTAATGGAGTATTTGATGAATTATGTTTCATGTTAACGTAAGGAAAAAAAAATTACAAAGATGAAGGGGCTGCTGCGTTGAAGGTTTGCGCCGAAAAGGGGTGTCGGCTGCCCAAATTATTTAGTTATGAATATGGGCCTGTGGTATTGGCCCAGATTATGTAGGCTGGATGCAATATTTGGGCTGAAAAAATGTGGCCTATTGTTTGGCAGTGTTAGCTGTTGGGTTGGTCCTGAAGATTGGCCTAGCAAAAAGGCCATGTGGCTTGTTAAATGGCCCAACATAAAATTGTTTAGGCCAATTTTGGGCCTGGTTTCTGGCCTGCGGCATTTGGACTTGTCTCGTTGAAGATTGGGCCGTAACAGGCCTACTATCTAGGCCTTTAGGCCAACGAATTGGGCTTTTATTGGAAAATTTTGGGTCTGCTTTATTTATTTTTTTATTGGAGAGGGCCTTCAGTTGCGAATTGGGCTTGAATTGTTAATAATGTTATTAGTGATTACATGCATATTTTTAATATTGGAATATAATTAAAAATATAACATGTTGATATTATTATAATTTCAAGAATTAGTTTAAAATTATGAGATCATGCTAAAACCTTATGTTTCGTTTGGCATGTCTAGACTATGATAATGAACTTGAACATTTGCTAGTAAGTAGCCAACGGAAGTTTATTTTCTTTTATAAGTTAAGATTATGATAAAATCAAATTACATTACACTTATTAATTAAAAATTAATCGTCCCAACATAAGATTATATTTTAATTTTTAAGCAAAAAGAAGGAAAATAATGAGTTGCATGGGTCAAATTATTTTGCGTAACAGTGATATAATTCGTGCTCATATTGCTTGTAATGATTTCCAAATTGCTAAAAGTGAAAAATCACTTGTATGTTAATAGTGGGCCCAACGGAAGGTTATAAGTAATATGTTATATTTTCCTAGCGAAAAGGTTCGGTGTATTTACCTTTTCATACAAATAAATTGTTTATTTCTCAATTAATTTATTATGTTAAAAAATGAACTAACTATTTTTATTATATGGATTTTCGGTACTGACGTGCATGATTATTATTATTATTATTATTATTATTATTATTATTATTACTACTACTACTATTATTATTTAGCGTATAGTCCCGCTGTAATTACTGGCTATCTTTCCTCTATTGAATCATTGAGTGGCACCAATTTTAGAAAGCGGAAAGAGCAGATTAGCATAATTCTTGGAATTATGGATTTAGATTATGCTTTACGGGTTGACACACCTACTGCCTGTACGGCTGAAAGCTCTACTATGTAAAAGGCAGCTTATAAAAAGTGGAAGCTTTCCGACCGCAAATCCCTTGTGATTATGAAAGGCTTCATTATGACTGCAATTCATGGAGCTACTTCTGACTCAGATAATGCTAAGATGTACCTTACTCATATTGAAGAGCAGTTTTAGGGATCTTCCAAGGCACATGCTACTACTTTCATCACTAATATGGTTACGCTCAAGTACAGTGGATCCAGTGGTTTTCGTTAGCATATTTTATGGATAAATGATATGGCTTCTCAACTAAAAGACTTGGACATGAAAATCTCTGACGGTTCTCTCGTGCACTTTATTATGACTTCCCTTCCTGTATAGTTTAGTCCTTTTAAGATCGACTATTATAACACGCAAAATGAGAAGTGGAAGACGAGCGAGTTGATTTCTATGTGTTTCCAAGAAGAAGAGAGGCTAAAATTTGAACAACCTAACGATGCTAACGTTGCCATAAGTTATCCATTTAAAGAAAAAGGAAAAAGAATTTGGCAAAGGTAGTGTGCAAGAGAATAAGAGTGCTCCTATAACTGTAACTGATACCAAGGGTCCTTTTGGTCCTAAGTGTCATTTTTGTAAAGCTAAAGGACATATGAGTAAACAATGTCAGAAATTCAGAGAGAGTTTTGAAAGGAAAGATAATTTATCTATTTGCGTTGGTTCTGAGTTATTAATTGCAAGAATTCCTTTTTGTGAAGAAGCTAAACCAAGGGAGCATAATGTGCTAGTAGAAATAGAGAGAAAGCTCAAGTTGAAGTTGTAGGAATTCTTCGTTTAGTTCTAGAGAGTGGCTTTAATTTGGATTTAACTATTACTGGTTATGTTCCCAGTATGGCTGGAAAACTTATTTATGTTTCTAAGCTTGATGTTCGTTTAGGTTTTAGTAAAGGCTTCTCTATTCCATTTACTCTAGAACTATTGATTCTGGTTTGTGGGATGGAAACCTCTACAAATTACATTTGGATGCTTCTTTTACTGAATCCTTGAAAACAATGAACACGAATGATGTAGATGCTAAATCTTGTGGTAAGAGAAAATGAGATAATGAAAATTCTGCTAAATTGTGGCATGAATGCCTAGGTCACATATCATGAGGCAGAATGGAACACCTCATTAAGGATAGAATTCTCCAGTTTTTAGATTTCTCAGATTTTGACGCATGTATTGAATATATTAAAGGAAATTTTTAGAAGGCAATAAACGTGGTGCCACTAGAAGTATATGTGTTTTAAAGGTTATCCCATTGACATTATGGACCTTTCCCTACTCCAGGTTTTGGTGGTCATAGATACTTTCTCACTTTAATTGATTTTTCTTCTTGTTATGGATATGTTTATCTCATATATGAAAAATCCGAACCATTGTCATGTTTAAGACTTTCAAAGCCGAGGTTGAAAATCGATTCCAAGTAAAGATTAAAGTTTTAAGATTTGGCATAGAAGGAGAATATTATGGAAAATTCTCTAAAACGGGTCATAGTTCTTTTGCTTTGTATCTAGAGGAATGTGGCATCTTTGCTCAGTAAACAATGCCGGGTACACCCGAGCAGAGTAGTATAGTTGAACGGCAAAATCGAAACCTCATGGATAAGGTACGGAGTATGAAATGCCAAAGTACTTTACCAGAATTTTTGTGGGTTGAAGCACTTAAAACAACTGTGCATATTATTAACAGGGTTCCTAATAAGTCTGTGCCTAAAACACCTTTTGAATTGTGGGCACAAAGGAAACCATGTTTAGAATATTTTTATGTGTGGGGCTATTTAGCTGAAGAAAAAGTTTACAATCCACATACTAAGAAACTCGATCCTAATTAATTGGTGCCATTCACATCACACATGCACATTCAACCCTTTTAATATTGTAGTAGGTGTAAGTGTAGGTGGTAACTTGACCATGATACCATTTCAAAGTAGCTACCCAAACACTTTGGCTATAGGGTCATGCAGATTAGTGAACTTTCGACTAGTGGTGGTTAGCTCCTATGAGACCACCTCTTGAGGTCTAACGACATTATTATCTATAACACCCTCAGCTGAGCAGAGATTTCTTTGACCAGTCTTGTATTCCCCTACAGTCCCATCCCTGGCTATTGTTCCTTTCTTGATGACATACTTAGTTTAAGTGCGAGAACCCATCAAACCTTTAAAAGTGGTTTGGTAGTGGCTAAAGATGTATTGAAAGAAGATGGTTTCTTACTATTTCAGATCTTCATCCTCTGTGGGGCAGTTAACCATCTGAGTAGCCTAGCCTTTCCATCGGATGCTAAATGTAGATACCGATTACTTAGGCCCTTGCTCGGTAGCTTTGACGTCCTTCCATGTGATGTAGAGATCAACATTATACTGATTCACTAATTCTCGTGCAAGATCTTCTGACGTTTGGACTCGAGACTCATCAGGGGTGAGGAACCACCGAGTGGCTACCTCTCTTAAGGTCCGGTTATGGAACAACTAGACTAACCAGATAACTTTAACTCCATGAGGAGCTAACACATGCATATACACCTTTATATGGATCTTCGGGTCCCAAGTCCCATCAAACTTATCCATGTCTGTCATCTTGAATTTTGTGGACAATTTATCCTCTTTGCCTAAAGTGAAGGCATTGAGATCATCGAGTTATTGGTTCTTCTCGCTCGAGCAATCTGCATCTCAAATGTAAGTAACTTTTCTCTTCACTCTGGGATTTTCCATCTTCCTTCATGTCAGGCTTGTACTACAGCCAACTTCATTCTTGGTGTCACTGTTCTTCTCCTCCTATCTCTCAGTCTTTTTGGTCACTTATTTGCTCATTCTCCTTCTTGTTCTTTTGTTCATCTCTTTGGGCATTGATGCTCTCCTTGAGAAATTCAAATCTATGGTTGTCTTTGCATGCTGAGCGGCTAAAGTGGTAAAGCTAGCTTGAAAGTCCTTTAGCAAATCCCCGAGGATTCGGATGAGGCCATTGATTTGAGGGTATTCTTTAGCCAACAAATTTGCTTGAGTTTCTCGGACTAATCCTAATACCAGGTTCTTTGCCCTTAACTGTGTAGGAAATATTGCCCATAATTTGAAAAACAAAGCACATTAACACATTAAACTTAATGGTTTGAGCATTGCCAGAACATGGCCATAAACGAAACATGAGGCTAGCCTTGAGAGTTTACCATCTGGTTGGTCAGTGGTCTACTCTTAACCAGTGGGGAGACATCCTGGTTATCGATTCGATGGCCTTAATAAGGTGGTCATGGATGAACCATGTGGTAAATTCTGTTGGGTTTACTGTCCAATTGATTTGCAACCTGCACTTTTGGCCATTTTAGGGAGACAAAATCGGCCAGTTTGATCATGCATAAAAATGATCAATAACTAACCATCCAATAAGGTTGGTAAGCTTATTACTAGCCAATTGATCAGGGGTACAATTTGAGATTTTATCCCTTATCAGGGATATCATTTGGTTTTATGGTATGCCGATCGGTTTTTCAACTGATAGACCATAACACAGGCATGTAATCCTATCAAAGGGTAAACCTCCAGAATGGTAGGGTGTGTGGTTCCTCCATCTTTTGGTTTTAGGTTACTCCCTCAGCTAAACTTGTATAATATATTGTTACCCATAACTTAGACAGTTAGTAATGGGGGGGCTATCAATACATATACACAAGTTGTTGGATATGTTGAGATACCAGGAGGTCTCCGTACTAGGCCTTGGATGTGAGCATAGAATTAAAATTGCCTCGTGACTAGGTAGTTTGAGGGTTTTGACATTTGGCCTCGAATGGGTGGGCTGGGACAATCATGCACTTTTGTGAGTTATAAACGAGAAAAAAACTCAAAGAAAATATATAGCTACATAAATTTGAAGATATAAAAGCCGAAAACCAAAAAGAGATTCGAGTCTAGTCCACTTATTTAAGTTCCTAGCATAGTCACCACAGCGGCGCACCACCTTCGAAAAACTCCTTGGCCCAAGAAAAGGCCTAAGATATGTTGAGTCGCCACCTTATTTTGATTAACTAGAGAAAGTGTTAAATAACTCTGAGTTGCCAACATTGGAATTTAATTGAACGAAAACAGAAATTATGGGTCCGGGAACTAAAAGTTATACAACGGGATAGTTTTAGGGACCTCATTGCTCCCTAATTGGTATCTACAACACTTGTAAGGATTTTTGGCTTTGACGGTACGTAACATAATAATCAGTAAAATGTGCACAAAACAAATCAAAAATTTTGTTTGAACCCAATATCGGGGGTGAGTGGCTTCCCTACCAATCGGACAAATCGGGATCCAAATTACATAGTTCTGATTGGACCCCCACGGGAGGCGACTTAGTCCTCGATCTTTCATTCTTACATAGATTCGACCTGTAATACCCTACATCTAGGATTCCTTTTGTGGTGAATTCTAGAATTTTTACTTATTACTTTAGCGGCGATGGTTGTAAGTTATATTATTTGGGATGTTTAGCTACGTTGTTATAAGTCACATTAATTGAGATCTATACTAGCAATTATTGCAAGCGGTCTTGATTTTGACCTTTAACGATAATTTATAATAGTCATAAGTTGCAAGATAGTGAGGTTGGGTGCAATAGAAAAATTGAAGAAAGTGAGGTGGTGACTTGGAAGGTTATTAGTTATTACGTGTTAATAAGTAAGTAAAGAAAATTGTGCATTGATTTTCTTCTTCCATTACACTTGGAACGGCAGAAAAAAATTGCGTAATTGGGGGAGTGATCTTAGGAATTAAAGGGAGAAATTTATGGTAACACAAAGGAGAAAGATAGAGAGGCTACTGAAGGGGAAGATGAGTCCACGCAGGAACTTTGCAACGGCTGTCAATGGATATTCAAAAGTGAAATAAAAAAAGGAAATGAAAGTGGAGAGAATTAATTGAGATTTTCAGTTACCAAAGAACCTACGCACCAGTGGTTTGGCAATCTTGTGATAATGGAATGGTGGACACATCTTTGACTGAGTGAGGGGTTGTTTATAGTGGTGCAAAGTGTGGTTTGTGCGTGAGTGGTGTGTATAAGGGACAAGAGGAGGGGATGCCAAAACAGCCCCATGTACACAGGCGTATTTTTGTGGGGCTTGAGAAATGGGAATGGGGACTGCGTGAGTGGATATTTATGTATGTGTACTGTGGGTATATTTTTGTATGTATTTGAGTGTGTTGTGTCTTATAGTGGGTTTGTGTGGGTAGTGAGTGAGAGAGTTTGTGTTTATGAAAGGTGGTGTTTGCGAAATGGTGAAGGGAGAAGGAAAAAAGGGTATGGCATGTATATTGGTGGTGAAAGAAAGGGGAAATAGTGTAGTGTGTGTCCAGTACATGAAGAGTGTGTGTAAATGTGTGTTTTAGAGTGTGACTACGTGTGTGTATGAGTGTATATGTGTGTGGGTTTATGTGTTTGAGTGTGTAATGGAGAGGGAAGAAGCTACATTATAGCCGTGAGTGAGTGTGTTGTGTACTGGGTAGTGGGCCGAGAAGAAAGGAGGAAGAAGATGGCAAACTACTAATGGGTTTATGCAGTGGAGTGATACACTGTGCTTACACTGTTGTACAATGTGGCTGTTGGGTGTTATAGGATTATTAAAAAAACTCTAAAACTTTATATAGGGGGTTAAAATTGCCAACAAACTCCCTGACATGTCAGGCCGGTCAAGTGAATATAATGCCATGGCCAATAGGAATCTCGTTCACGAATTGTGCCGGCATAACCATACGACCTTTGGAGGGGAAACGGTCAAATGCCACCATGGGACCTCAAGTGTTCACCGTATAGTTTTATCACGGCCTCGCGAGATTTCTGTCCCACCACCTTGGGTGAACAACCCTATCACCAGCCATAAACTTCAACAATGAAACTGCCTTCATCACTGCAAGGACAGCCTCCACTGCGCCAAAGACATCCCTATTGAAGTCATCGGCACCACAATAGGCCTCATAGCCGCCGCCAAGCCGTTAAAGTAGCAACAACATCCTGAAAACACAAAAAAAGGAGGAAGAGGAAGAAACGATAGTGACGCCGCCACTGAATCTACGAAGCTGCGGCCCAAACGGCACAAGCGCCGTAACTACCATCACACCTCTCATTGTAATGCATCAAAACTCTAACTAATCGCTGCTGCCCCTTCATGTCAGCGTCCTTGGCTTTGTAATGGGCACCCATCCTTTACGTGCATTTGTTGTCTTCCTGAGATTTATGCCACCAACACTGTCATAAGCGAGAAGTAGCATATCGGTGCCATGCCGTCGAGGAGCACACCATAACAAGCAAATGCCGCCAGCGCCATCGTGTCGAGATGTACACCGCCACAACCCATTTGAGGAGCATCGCCGCCAAATCTAGTGGCTTCTCCCCACCTTAAAGCATTAAACTTCTCACCCCATTAAAATGCATATTTATATTATGGACCGACAGGATATTATTTATTCAACATATGCCACACTTTAAAAAGTATTACGTTAAACACATACATATTCATATTTATCATTAAGACCCAAAGGGTCTTATTTTTTCGACTTAGGCCACATACTTTTAAGCAATTAAACATATAACCCTGGAAAAAGGCCAATTTAAGTTCAAGATCCAAAGGGTCTCATTTATTAAGTATGTGGTGTACATTCTTTTAAAGTCTGCACACTTTTTATATTGCGTGGTACGTTGATAAAATTAAAGTGGCTAGGCACTAGCAAACTCACATGCTTTATTGCTTTAAAAGATAATTTTCACTCATGTACTTTTTCTTATTGCAAGGGCTTAAATTGCGCCCCTGAGCATCAACACTCACATATAAACCACTTTATAGGCAAGGAAGAAATTGACAGCATCCCGCGACTCGAAGTCACACATAGGGCTTCTGATCCAGTATTTTGCTGACTCGACATTTACTTATTGTCTCATGATATGTTCTCTCATATAGTGACTTCTATCAATGCTAAGATATTTACACCGCTGCTCATAGAGAAGCTATCTCACAGTAACAGAGGCACGCACGCTGCCAAAGAATCTAGTAGAACACTTCACCAGACTTTACTTTTAATATGTCTGGTACAAATGCAAGCTCATGCAGCCAATATATCGCATTTAGTTGCCTCACAATATATGGATAAGATGCGATAATATCTTTATCACCCAGTGAGATCTTGCTAAGATTATCTCCTCGCCCTTCAGCTCTATATACTCATCCAGTCGAGCAGATAGATTATGGTCTTTTATATTTTTACTGCTCCTACAAGTCTTCTTGCGACCGTGCCCCACATTAAGGCTGAAAAATCATCTTCATATATTCATGCCTTCCCAGGCGCGCGCGTGGGGGGGGGGTGTTAGGGGGTGCTTTATTTCTTATGAGATCATTTGCATTATGGGTTTGATACCTTGTGCCCTCTCATATATAAGGGCTCCATAACAACGACCATATTTGCGGGCTCAATGCCCCGTACCTTCTTATTTATCATCACGACAACACAATACTAGTGGCATCGACCGTAATCCTCAAGTGCTCGTACAAGAACTTTATGTTTCATCAACCCCAAAGGGATTTAAATGAGCTTTGTGCTCCACTATGAGAATTTTATGTTCCATAAACCCCCAAGGGCATTTACATGAGCTTTATGCTTAATTAGCCCCCAAGGGCACTTACGTGAACTCTATGTTCCATCAAACCCTTTGGGATGATAAGATAGAGTTCAAGCTCAGTCCATACTTGAACTCTATGTTCCATTAATCCCAAAGGTGATCCTTTAAAGGATGAACACCCCCAAGGGTGGCAGGATAGAGCTCAAGCTCTATCCGAACAGTTAAGTACGTACATCTCTAACCCGGGAGACGACAAAGCACTCTGCGGGACTTCATCGCGACCACAGCATGAGTGCGAGGCTTCTTTGTCAGCTCTAAGCAGATAATAAGTGTTAGCATCAAAGTAAAATGCAAGCATGATGTGGGCAGCCCAAGCTAAAGAAAACACACTTGCACAAAACAAACGCCCTCCAACAGAGAGGTGAAAACTACATTGCCAAGTGAAATTCCTCAAGGGGATATTCGAACACTTTGATAAATTACCATGGGCACAACCTCTAAGGATCTAAAGATCCCATGATCTGTTTGCCAAAGACAAGTTCGAAGAAGCCTAGTCGGATGAAATTGTAAGACCTAGCTCTCAAGAGTTGAAGTTCAAACAACTTGGTTGGACGAAATTATGTGACTTGAGCTCCCAAGAGCTCAGGCCATAGCATAATGAAGTACATAAATATTATTTACCCTTACAAGCGGATGGTAAGTACCTTACAAAGATGATGCATGAATCAGGCCATAGCATAATGAAGTACGATGATATGCGCAAACACATATCTTTCGTGATTTTTCATAGTCCTTATTCAATAGTTACATTCTGACTTAAGCATCGAAGAGTTCTCCCTTGGAAACCCTACTCGGCAGTCACTCCTTTTCTGTCTTTCACGTCATTGTTTCTGGCTAGGGTTTCAGAGCATACTTGTAGTAATAACAGATTGACGCCATCCATGGGACCCTCTAGCCATCATAAATAAGAGTAAAAAAATTATACCTTAATCTGGATTGTCCAATCGCTTGATGCAAGAAATGGTTTAACGTAGAAAACAAAGAAAGTTATTTTGCCCAATTAAAAAATGATATATTTGGCCTGAGAAAGACCTTAAATGGATTCGACTTCTACTGCAAAGTTGTAACTTTCAAAAGATACACAATTTAGGCTTTTCAGTCGCCTAAATCAAATAGTGTATGAGCAGTTTATGATCAGTCATAGTTTGCATGTGCCTGATACGGGAAATCGGGATTTCTAGCCTAACATCTTCAGCTAGGGTTGTGACTAATAATCTATGAAGTAGTGGGTTAGTAGTCTTGTTATTACATATCCAAGAATTACATTAGAAGGGTATAAAAGGCCAGCTAATTGATTCGTTTGTATGGTTTAAGAACTTGCAGAGAGACGTTGTAAGGATATCAAGGGGAAAAAAGAGCTATCTCAATGTACTATCCAGGGTATCCTTATATCTGTGAGTGCGTTAGCTTTAGTCACCTTTGTCTCCAAGCATAGAGTATCTCTCATCTCCCCCCATACACGGTGAGATATCCAATGTGGGGGATATCTCGCCATGTCCGTCATCGGGGCACCCGCGGGCAGCGCCTTCTTCGCCCGGTCCCGTGCATCGTGGAGCCATCGGCGGTAATTCTTGCCGATGTAGGCAAAGAAAGCCTGCTGCCCCAGTACCTGCTGCTGAGGCGTGTCAAACGTGAACCCCTCCTGTAAGGCATTCAATAACACAAATTAACAACATAAAACAAACTGTAATTTAACATTTACTAACGCTGAAAAAAATACTTCACCGTACCAGCCACTCCTCCCATAGGGCCTCCCTCGCAGCGGCATCCCAGTCCTTCCAGTACAGGCGTGGCTCGAAGAATCGGCCCTTCACAAGAACGCCGATCTTCGTCCTCGCAATATTCTCCAGGATCCTGCCAAAGAAGTAATTAAATTAATTAATACAGTTCAAATATAAATTAACACCCCAAAATTTTAAACATAAGGCATGAGGTGATATTTTTAGTACTTACAGGCCCTCCTGCGTGAGCGTAACTCTCTGTTTACGCTGGGGGTCGATGCGTACCCCGCGTGTCGGACCACGGCCTCGTCGAGATCCTACAAAACACAGACATTAATACAGTTCAAATATAAGGCTAGCGAAAATGTACGAAACACCGTTATCAACTATACCTGAGGTAGAACCCACGGAAGATGGAGAATGCACGCGCGTGTGGGATGAATCTGCGTCGGGCTGGGGCGACGGCTCGAGCTGGGGCTGGGGCGACGGCTGGGGCTGGGGCGACGGCGATGGCTGGGGTGACGGTGACGGCGACGGCTGGGGCTGGGCCCCCGATGGCTGTCCGCGATCACTCTGTGCCTCGTCATCAGTAGGCAATGACGAGGTGGGACTAACCGGGGAGGAAGCAGCTCGGCGTCCAGCCCGGCCACGAATAGCCCGTATCCTATCCATATCTGACTTCATATAGATTATATACAAAGACATTAACACGTGAAAAACAATAATTTAGGCATAAATTATCATCGACACATATATATATATATATATATATATATATATATATATATATATATATATATGATATATATAGCATATATAAAACAATAATTATATAACATCTATCAATATACTATATATATATATATATATATATATATATATATATATATATATGAACGGATGTGCAAAAACACATCAATAAACACCAAGTTCTAAAATGTTACTACATTTTTCCCGTGATGTTACAACATTACAAGTCAATCATTTTCAGTTTGCGAATCATCTTCATCACTTTCGTCGTCGCCCTCTTCTTCGTGGGACTCGTCGTCCTCTTCATCTTCTAATTCATCCTCTTCATCAGTAGACTCGGTCACATCATCT
The DNA here is from genome assembly GCA_033070095.1 of Escallonia herrerae. NCBI lineage: Eukaryota > Viridiplantae > Streptophyta > Magnoliopsida > Escalloniales > Escalloniaceae > Escallonia > Escallonia herrerae. The sequence continues at coordinate 113,666 of JAVXUP010001235.1, read as the reverse complement.
CCAACACTTTCAACATCTTCCGCGTCATCATCTACGACTTCTTCTCCCACAAGAAGTGTTGTTGGAAGAGGAAGATCGTCCTCCTCGTTGTTGACCTCAACAGGGAACAAGACACGTGGTTGGTCGGCTTGAAAGGAGTCTAGCTCACTGTCATATGTCACGGGCAATTTCTTGGACTTGATAGTTGTATACCAATGAGATTTGGGATTGGCGACGTCCTCCGCGTAAAAGACTTGTACAGCTTGACTAGCAAACACAAAGGGCTCGTCTGATGCAAGTCTTGACTTGACATTGACATCTACAATCCCTTGAGAGCTAACACGGATTCCTCTACTGCATGTGACATCGAACCACGTACACTTGAACATTACCAGGCGGTTTTGGGAACCCAAATATGTTAGCTCAACAATCTCATCTAGCTCTCCGTAAAAATCCATGCAATTCTCGGCATAACAGTCGCCGTTGACCAAGACTCCACTGTTTTGGGTTTGTTTTGTTCGGTCATCATCTTTTACGTTAAACCTAAACCCGTTGATGATATAGCCTCCGTAACAGGATGTTTGTTTGTTAGGGCCTTCGGCTAGTAATTTCAAGCATGAGGCCACTGGTCTATCCATTGACTGAACCTATTGTAGATGACGGTAAAAATTAAGGATAAATCAGTATACTAATTGGCCACAGAACTGTATATAACACATAATATAATTTCGTTAAACAATCTTACACGAATTTTGAACCACTGTACAAATTGTGATTTTCGATGAGATTCAAGTCCAGCGGGATCAGTGATTAAAGATTCCGCATCGAACTCACTGCAAACCAATATAGTTGACTCACTTAACACACACTTTCAATTATGTACAACAATGTAAGTGAATTAAGACTTTAACTTACTCAACGAATGCCGAAACTTCATCGCAATTTAGAAGGGCATATATTGTTGCAGCACTGTACTCTTCATCCGTTAGCCATCGAGTATACGTTCGGCCGAACGGACTCCCTGGCTGCTTGAATATTGACAATTGCCCTTCCAAATTTGTGCTTGATCCGGGGTCATTTCGGCCTAGTTGATTTAACCTTGTACCAACATTAGGCCCGAAATATTGACTACAAAAGTTTACAAGTTCTTCCATTACGTAAGCCTCCGCAATTGAGCCTTCAACCCGAGCCTTATTACGGACTTTTTTCTTTAAATGGAACATGAACCTAGAAGTTTAGCGAATCGAGTTAGGTGGAATATCAATGATAACAGATGTCGCATTAAGTGTAAACGAACAACTATAACAATTTAAGGATTACCTCTCGAAGGGATACATCCACCGATATTGCACGGGTCCACCCATCTTAGCTTCATATGCCAAGTGAACAGGCAGATGCTCCATTGAATCAAAGAACGAAGGTGGGAAGATTTTCTCCAGCTTGCAAATCGTCACCACAATGTTCTTCTCAAGCACTTCCATGTTACTCACCCGGATCGTAGAAGCGCATATATCTCGAAAGAAATGAGATAATTCAGTCAAAGTCTCGCAAACAACCCGTGGCAACAGTCCCCGGAAGGCAATAGGAATGAATCTCTCCATGAATACGTGGCAGTCGTGACTCTTCATCCCTTGGAACTTGCATTCCGATACATTGCAACAACGAGATATGTTGGACGCAAACCCATCCGGAAGCTTCAAATTCTTAACCCACTGACAGACCTTCTCCACTTGTTTCTTGTCTAGACAGTAAGGTGCTTTCGGAAGTATGGTCCTCCCACTGACTGTCCGAGGATGCAATTCACGGCGTACACCCAACTGTTGTAGATCCCTTCTCGCTTTAAGGTGATCTTTCGATTTGCCCTTGACATTCATCACTGTGTTGAACACATTATCAAAAACGTTCTTCTCAATATGCATCACATCCATGTTGTTTCGGATAACGAGCGTCCTCCAGTAGGCTAACTCCCAGAAGATACAAAATTTTCTCCAGTTGTGCTCTTTCCCGAACCCTGCAATCTTCCGATCCGGCACACCCTTACCGTGTGGTATGTCAGTATCAAGTGCCTCCAGGTGTGAGAGTACTTCTTCACCAGATGGGTAGTCCAGTGTGACAACCTCACGCTCGATTGTCCCGTCAAATTTATCCTTCTGCCTACGAAACTGATGGCCCGGTGGCAAAAGCTTACGGTGACATCCGAACCACGAGGCCTTTCCGCCGTGCTTTAACGTATGACCGGGGTTCACGCCCATACAAGCAGGGCATGCTAGCTTCCCATGTGTGCTCCAGCCACACGTCATTCCCAATGCGGGGAAATCATGTATAGTCCACATCAAAGCAGCCCTCATCTGAAAATTTTGTTTAAGGGATGCATCATATGTTTCGACTCCATGATTCCATAATTGTTTTAACTCATCAATCAACGGCCTTAAATACACATCTATGTCCTTACCGGGACTCTTCGGCCCCGGAATAAGCAACGACAAGAACATATACGGCTTCTTCATGCACATGCCTGGTGGAAGGTTGTAAGGGACAATAATAACAGGCCAACAGGAGTAAGGCGTGGTAGACTGACCGAAAGGGTTGAACCCATCGGTTGCCAGACCAAGTCTAACATTCCGAACTTCCTGAGCAAAGACTGGATGCCTGCGGTCAAACTCCTTCCACGCCTCTCCATCAGCTGGGTGTGTCAGCACATCGGCATCGTTGCTGCGAGTCTCACGGTGAGCCCTCATATGTTCAGCTGTACTGGAGGAGTAGTACATTCTCTGAAGCCGTGGTGTGACCGGGAAATATCGCAATATCTTCCATGCAATGTTTTTCTTCTTCCCTTTGTCCGGTTTGTACCTCGAATGATCACATACTGGACATAATGACAAATCCTTATTCTCTTTCCAGAATAATACACAATCGTTATTGCACGCATCTATCCGGTCATAGCTCAACCCAAGTTTCCTCATCATCTTCTTCGCGTCATAGTACGACGGCGGTAGCTTTTCACTTTCGGGCAGTATTTCTTTGATGAAGGTAACAAACTCGTTAAAACCTTTCTCACTCAGCCCGTGGTCTGATTTCAACTGTAATAACCTACTAACCGCAGACAGCCGTGTGTGTTTCGGAGCTCCATCCCACAGCGGCTCTTCCGCAGCTCTCAACAACTCATAAAACTGATGAGCCCCCTCGTTCGGCGGTTGTGGACTGTCGTTACCCCAGTCAACATTAGCATGCCCAGCATCCATAATCATATCTCGGAAATCATATCGTGCCTCCTCCCTAACTTCAGTTTGACTAGCCAGGTTGGACGACAATACTATCGTTTCCCCGTGCTGCGTCCACCTTGTGTATCCACCCATAAAACCGTACCGACGAAGATGCCATTTTACTTCAATTCTTTTTCTCCAGTGCAACAACTCACATCTACCGCACGGACACCTTATCTTATCAAGGTCAACATGTGCAGGATGCGCATAAGCGAAGTCGAGAAATTCGTCAACGCGACACTCAAAATCTTCAGCATTCTTCCTTTTCATCCAACTTCGATCGACTGACATGACGACTGAATTATCGTACTGTATACCACCTTCAATAATGACCAGTGATTAGGCATTGCCGATGTAAATATCAATGCATGAATGTTACAACATGTCTACATATTTCCCCTCCACTCTTGACACAGGTAGTGGTCCTATCCCATTCAGAAAAGCACATGTTTATAAAACAGTGAATAACTCATGCTTAGTCCGATGTCTGTGAAAAATTCGGCAGCACCTCCCCGCATTTCTCCAAGTACACCACATCGATTAGGTGTTCTAACATTCATCTAACCTTGCTCAGGAAGGTTTGACGGATGTTAGAACACCAGATCTGTATGCACCCAGAGAAACACACGAGAACGTGTACCAAATATCCACGACATAGAACATAAAGCATGAGTCAAAATACTGTTTTATAAACAATTAGCTTTTCCAAACTGTCCAAACTGGACATCCAAAGGCTCATTACAAGGCATTACCTTGTAATGAGTACCTTTGAACGGGAACTAAGGGTTTCTATGCATGCATGTGTTCAGAAATTGATAAGATATGCAAGAATCTTTCCGAAATATCAAAACTACAGAATGATCGTTGCATATGTTACCAATTCCACATTAAATAGAACTCGTTGGCAACGAGTTGAACCATCTCGTTGCCAATGGACTTCTCAAAACAACAATTAATATAAAGAAGGCAGGGTTTGTAAACAACGAGTAATTGAACCATCTCTGGGCAACATGGAGTAATTATGGGATGTACAAGGGCTAATTAGGGCTAACTGGGTTATTAGGGTTAATTACGATTATTAATTATAGCTGATTAGGGTTGATTAGGACTAATTAGGGTTATTTAGTCCTAATTAGGGTTTAATTGTGCCGAGTAGTGATGATTAGTCCTAATTAGGGCTAATTGGGCTTAATTGGGCTTAATTGGGTTATGTTAGGGCTAATTAATGTTAATGAGGGATAGTTTCGGATAATTATAGCTGACTAGGGTTGATTAGGCTAATTAGAGTTATGTAGTCCTAATTAGGGTTTAATTGTGCCGAGTAGTGCTGATTAGTCCTAATTAGGCTTAATTGGGTTATGTTAGGGCTAATTAATGTTAATGAGGGCTAGTTTTGGATAATTATAGCTAATTAGGGTTGATTAGGACTAATTAGGGTTATTTAGTCCTAATTAGGGTTTTGATGGTGCCGAGTAGTGTTGATTAGTCCTAACTAGCGCTAATTAGGCGTAATTGGGTTATGTTAGTGCACATTATGACTAATTAGGCTAACTACAATCAATATGCGCATAATTGGGTTCATTTTGGCTAATTTGGGGTAATTACAGCTAATTTGAATTTCATCAGGTTCTTAGGGTTAATTAAAACTAATTAGGCTCGTTAGAGCTAATTAGGGTTAATTGATTTACTAAAATATTGTTAATCAGGACTAATTAGGGGTAATTATAGCCAGCGCTGGAGCCACGATTAGATTCCAGGGGGTGCATGCTAAAAATGTCGCATTAACCTAACTAACCTAAATTTAATGCACATTCAACAACCTCAATTCCGACACCTCATATAGGGTGTCGATATGGTGTCCGATACGTGTCTGACACCTCCGGACACGTGTCCGACACATACCGGCACGTGTCCGACGCCTTTGGACACGTGTCCGAAGCCTCCGGACACGTGTCCGACGCCCACCGACACGCACCTCCAGACACATCGGCATACGTTAATTTGTTTTTTAAATGTCGGACACCGTCGATCAGACGTGCTGTCCGTGTCTGCGCTAACTAACAGGTATCTCAATCCAATTGGGTCCCATCCTCCGTCAACAATCTCAATTCCGACACCTCATATAGGGTGTCGATATGGTGTCCGATACGTGTCTGACACCTCCGGACACGTGTCCGACACATACCGACACGTGTCCGACCCCTTTGGACACGTGTCCGAAGCCTCCGGACACGTGTCCAACGCCCACCGACACGCACCTCCAGACACATCGGCATACGTTAATTTATTTTTTAAATGTCGGACACCGTCGATCAGACGTGCTGTCCGTGTCTGCGCTAACTAACAGGTATCTCAATCCAATTGGGTCCCATCCTCCGTCAACAACCTCAATTCTCAATTCTCAAATGCTCAATGCAATAAAAATTAACAAAAACCACACATTCAATCCAATTGGGTCCCATCCTCCGTCAATAATCTCAATATCTCAAATGCTCAATGCACAATTAACAATCTAAAATCATCAATTAATAATCGCAATTACTTCAAATGCACAGCTAATAACCTAAAATCATCGATCAATAATCACAATTCTAAAACGCACAATTAACAACCTAAAATTATCAAACAAATGATCAATGTTCAAATGGAAAAAAAATGTTCAAAATTCATGCGCTTGAATTATTTCAATTTAGGGTTCGATTGTATTAGGGCATTCAATTTAGGGTTCAATTTAGGGTTCAATTACTTCAATTTTGGGTTTAATTAGGGGGTTCTATTGATTCAATTTAGGGTTCAGTTGATTTGAGGCATTCAATTTAGGGTTCAATTAGTTCAATTTAGGGTTCGGTTGGGTTAGAGCATTCAATTTAGGGTTCAATTAGGGTTCGGTTAGATTGGGGCAATCAATTTAGGATTTAATTAGGCGTTCAATTAGTTCAAATTAGGGTTCGATTCAATTAGGGCATTCAATTTAGGGTTCAATTACTTCAATTTAGGGTTCAATTAGGGGGTTCTATTGATTCAATTTAGGGTTCGGTTGATTTGAGGCATTCAATTTAGGGTTTAATTAGGGTTCGGTTAGATTGGGGCAATCAATTTAGGGTTTAATTAAGGGTTCAATTAGTTTAATTTAGGGTTCGATTCAATTAGGGCATTCAATTTAGGATTCAATTACTTCAATTTAGGGTTCAATTAGGGGGCTCTATTGATTCAATTTAGGGTTCGGTTGATTTGAGGCATTTAATTTAGGGTTCAATTAGGATTCGGTTAGATTGGGGCAATCAATTTAGGATTTAATTAGGGGTTCAATTAGTTTAATTTAGGGTTCGATTCAATTAGGGCATTCAATTTAGGATTTACTTAGGGTTCAATTATGGTTCAATTACTTCAATTTAGTGGTCGGTTGAATTGAATAAACAATACAGAGGCTTTCTTATCCTGATGTCATGCAATGGCCCATAATCTATGACCTTTCAGCGTCACCATGATCTATATCGGTGTTACAGACTAACTACCGAATATGGTTTTCTTCCCTATCTCGTCAAGAATTAAGGAAAATTAGAGATAACAAGTTCAAGTTCTTCAATAAGCCAAGATCCGTCTGAACAACAAAGTGAATGACATCATAAATAATTCAGATAATTTAGGGCAATTGACAAATTAACAAAAAATTGAACCTAAATTGACATACAAATCTAAATAATTCAGATAATTTAGGGCATGTAACCTAAATTGAAGACAAATTAACAAAAAATTCAGATAATTTAGGGCAATTGACATACAAATCTCGAGGTGGGTACGACGGCGCCGGCGTTGGTGGTGCGGCGGCAGTGGTGGGTTTCCTTGCGCGGCGACAGTGGAGGGCTTTGTGGCACGACCGGAGTGCAAGGCTTGGTGGCGCGGCGTCGGGTGGGGGACGGGAGTGTCGCCGGAGCTGGGTCGCCGGAGGTGAGAACGGCGGTGGGTGGGAGCAGAATTTCAGAGAGAACGGGGAGAGAGAGAACGGGGAGAGAGAAAGAAACCAGATCTGAATTTAAATGGAGGATCTTTAGCGACGGAATAAGACCGTCGCTAAAACTCCGTCGGTGAATGTCTTATTATAAAGACTTTTGCGACAGAATTTTTAGCGACGGTTTTATTCCGTCGTTTAAATAATTTTAAAAAAAAACTCAAAATTACTAATTTTATAAAAAAATATTTAGCGACGGTAATTCCGTCGCTAAAAGTCCGCCGTTAAAACTCCGTTGCAAAATACTTTTACCGACGGCATGTTTAGCGACGGAATACCTTCCGTCGCCTAAACTCCGTCGCAAAATACATATTTTCTTGTGGTGAAATTTGTTTCAAAATAGTTGAAAACATTTCCGTTCAAGAGCAAATCTGGTTTTGCGAGAACTCATTAGTAAGAAGAAAACTACTTCGATGCAAAATAACTAGTAAAATGATTTATAAATAGAACTGTCCATATTACATCTTGATAGGGTTCAAAGAGATGTGCACGATGTCGAGCAAGGGCTCCAACTTTTAGGTACGATTTTCCGGCCATGACAGCACTCCAATTTTCCAAAATCGAATCAAAACTATGTGAGTTCAAGAACGTTGAAATTAGTTTGACAAAGAATAAAGATAATTGGTACACACACTCTCTTCAACTCACCAAAAATCCCTCGGCACCTTTTAAATTAAGGATAATCTTATATGCTTGCAGTAATGACTTTCTAAACTTACGAAGCCCGTCCCCCGTGGTTTTGAAGTACTTGTATCCTATAGTTTTCACTCGACTCAAATGATATGTAAAAGTTAAAGATGAACCTAGTTATGCTTAAGCAAGAACGTGCTACTTTCAAACACGGATTTGTTAGAGTAGCTACACCTCTGCATTTTGTTAATGTGTTCCTTCTAACGGCAGTATTGTCGCTAAAGCTGCGATTGATTGACGACTTTAGCAACAAGTCTTCAATAGCAGTAGTAAAGGAGCTACTGCGGGGATGCAATTACCGGAAAGGAGACAGATCCGTACTAATCTGTTATGAGGAATTTTGGATGTGGGACTCCCAGCATCATAAAGCACCAAAATTGCCCTGATCCACACAGTAAAATTTGGAATAGTTGGAGATTAATTTTATTCACCTAGCACTATGTGATTCTAATTTTGGGTGTAACTACTAAACTTTTGAAATGTTGATATCTAGTACCAAATAATGGTCAAAAAGCCCTTTGACCAGACATAGACATCTGTTAATTTTTTTTTAGGGCAAATTGGTCTCTTCACCCGTAAAATCCCAGTACCAGATTGATTTGTGTTAGAGTTGTCAAATGGGCCGGGAGGCCGACGCCCCAGCCCGGCCCGGCCCATACATGAACAGTGCTGGCCCGGCCATTTTGGGCTTAGGGCCTGGGCTAGGCCTGAATTTTTCTGGAAAAAGCCCGAGTTTGGCCCGGCCCGAAGAACGGCCCGAAAAAAGCCGGTTTTGGCCCGGGTTTGGCCCGGGTCAAAGTGGCGAGAAAACTGTTTTTTCTTTTCTTCTTCCAACGACAAGCCCGTGTACGAATAAAAAATGAAAAAAAAGAGGTAAAGAAATAAAGTGACGCGTTTGACCATTTCTAATAGCAACATGGGGATTAAGCAAACTTGACTTATGAGTGGATCAAGATTGAGACTTCTTCATCACTTCTACACTTTGCTCTTGAACCCTTTGTGACTGGTCTTCATCACAAAAAATCACCCCTTTTTCAACAAGTTTGTTGCAACAACTACTGTAATACCAAGCCATTAGTGAGAGCACTCTCTGTATCAGCAGCAACAAAAATGGTTAAGGCCATTAGGGTTCATGAAGTTGGTAGCCCTGAGGTCCATTTCTCTCTGTCTCTCTCCTGGTATCTGTGTGTATTTGTGTGTTGATATCATACTTAACATATGTAGTTTGCGATTTAATCCGTTGACTTTTTTGAAAATAGCAACTAAATATTGAATAACAAGAAAATGTCAAAAAAAATAAAATAATTAGGCCCGGGCCTGGCCCTAAATGTTGGGCCTAGGGCCTAGGCTTGGACCGGGCCCAGATATCCCCAGAGCTAGGCCCGGCCCGGCTCGGCCCTGTTGGCAGCCCCCTTGGCCCTGCCCCTGCCCCTGCCCGTTTTGCTCTGGCCCGATGGGCTTGGGCTGGCCGGCCCATTTGACACCTCTAATTTGTGTGCTCCCTGGTGACTTGGAGGCTGGAACCAAAGGACCAAATTCAAAGTTGAAAAAGTCTACCTCCAAATGGAGACTCCGATCTGCACAGCCTTCCGCCTCTGTCATCCAGCCCTCGACCACCACTACCTCTACAGCTTTACCGACTTTAATTCCATCTTCACCCACCTCAATGCCCCACCGAAGGCCTAACCTCCACCACCAAACACACAAAGCAGCGTAAGCCCACAAACCCCAAGTCAACCTTACAACCAATCTCCAATTCTCCTCAACCATCGTCTCCCTAATGCCCCAAATCCAAAAGCCCAAAAACCCATTTCAAAGAACTGGCTTGAACCGACCACAAGAGATGCTCCCATAGACCATGCCCTATTTAAAACCCTCTCTGTCATTGAGCGTGCCTGTGCCGGCGGCATTGCCAGAGTATTCACTTATGTCTGCCTCCACTCACTTGTGTTGTTGGTAACTTTGGTGCTGAAGGAGTGTGTTAAGCAACGAAAGCAAGCCAAGGCAGAAGGGAGGTCGTGGGAGGTTTTGTTGAGGATTTTGGGGAAAGTAGGCTTTTTGGGTCTGTATGCAGGTTATTCGGCCAACATTGCTTAGGAACCTGCCAGCAGGTTTTCATGGGATGCAGGTGATGATGGTATGCAGGGGTGCGCTATGGTGTTGGGTGGTGGTGCGCGGTGGTGAGGAGCAATGAGGAAAAAAAATAGTTGGTAAGAGGGAAATGACATGGAGGGGTTGGGAATTAATTATTGGTGCCGCGTGGAGCTCACTAGGATTTCACGGGCGTAGAGACCAATCTGTCCTCAAAACATTAACATATGTCTGGTCAAAGGGTACTTTGACCGTCAATTGGTGAATAGCAATATTTATAAAATTTTGGTACCGGGTGTCAAAATTAGAACCACCCGATATTGGGTGCAATTGGTCCCTAAGTTTGATGCAGCGAGTAAAATTAATTCAAAAAAATTTAATAGCCTGAAAATTAGTAGAAACAGCGTGACGAATGTTAGATAAGAATACACCTTCGAGGCAGGTGGCAAGCTCTTCCAAGTTGGTGGACTAAATTGTGAAGATCATTTCCAGCCCATACTGGGCATCTAAAGATGGAATAAGACCTGAGGTGGAGCAACCAATAAAGATCTTCAAGAGCGTACTCTGAGCCATGTGTAACGCCTCGTCTTCCCGGTAACCCGACCCAGAGATCAGCTTGTACGTCAAAATAAATAATCTGCAGCCCGTAATCATATCTAGCCTTCATCCTTGGGACGAAGGCTAGATATGATTACAGGCGGCGGTCATACAAATTAATCACCGAGTTGGAACGACAATCAGGAGAACATCAAGAAGACGTGCCGGTAGATCATGAGATTCGCTCAAGAATGAATCGTGCTAGTGTCACTATAGCAGCTGCATCCGTGATTCGATCAATTTAGAACCTTGCGGTACAACGTTCATTCAAGAATGCACACAACACATGCTTGTTAGGTTACGAATGCATTTACATCTGCGGCACAGCCGTCTTATACAGTTCAAGTCGAATGCATTTACATCTAGTACTGGGGACTTAATTCTTCCGTGGCCAAGCACATCGCAGCAGTGTATATTCAACCACCCATCAGTCTACTCGGAGGATTCTGTTGGGATAATCAGCGAAATAAAATGCTACTTAATCAAATTATATTGCAAGTTTTGAGGCGTAAGGTATTTACTAGTATGTAACTCTTGAAATGAGTAATAATATTATTAGCTCATGTGGACCAATGGAATGAGGAAAAATGCTCTACTATTTGGCATTAATGGAAATTGTTGTCATGATTTACTTATGTGGCCCGACAAATGGACTACAATTGGTCATGTCTATAAGACCTTAAAGTATGACATAGATCGATTTTGCTTCTAATAAATTTTTAAACTTAGTAATTTCAAATCTAGAATCATTTTCATATGCAACTATTTCACATTGGCAAAATATACTTTCGCATGTGTCTATTATGTGTTTTTTTTTTTATAATTGGGCAACGTAATCGTAGACTAGTTCATCTCGTCATCCGGTCGTGCATGTGGCAGAGACATAACCGGTGATGTCAAGGAAAGTGGGTTCGTACCTACGTGGAGGTGCCACAAAGACTGCAGTCCGTGTCAGCTGCCAAGTATGTTGATGTGAGACACAGCAAGGGCAGAGATCAAGGGCTTCCCAGACAGAGCCTGAGACTGGCAGTGTTGCGAGGGTGATGGTGCAGGATGAATATACGACGACAGTCACAGTCCGATGCTTAGGTCCGGAGTCAGAGTCCTGTATGTTTCTCTCTCTAGGATTCTAGAGTGAGAAAGTGAAAGTGTTCTGAAAATGTCCAACCCCCTAAATGAATTCTCAAGATCTCTATTTATAGAGGTTGAGATGATGATGTCATCATCAGACACGTGGCACTCCCCGGGAGTGACACGTCAACGAGGGGTCTACATCTACCAGTGCTCTGCGGACTGTCAAATTGCATATTCACCCAGCCTGCCCCACACAGCGTCTCTCTGTCTGTTTGGAAAGACTGGCTCGCATAGCGTCGGTGTGGCCAGAGAACCCCCTTGATCTAACCTCCAATCCAAGCACTTGTAGAGTCCCACAGGCCTGGCAGTGGTGGGGAAGACCCGACGCCCAACTGCTAGGCAGACTAGGCGCGATGCCCTCCAAAGACCTACTCCCGTCTCAGAGGGCCTGGGGGTCATAGTCCATAGGGGTGCCAACGCAAGCCCCCAGTGTCGGAGCACGTAGGCCAGTCACGAAGACACCCTGGAGGAGATAGTGTCCCGGAGGAGTCGCCTATCCCTCGGGTGAGTCCTTGTGCCGGAGCACTCAGAGCGTGTCAAGGCAGCATCCTAGAGGAGCCGTCTACCTGACGGGCCAGGTAGTATCCCGGAGGAGCGGTCTACCTAGCGAAAGGGGAGTTGGAGAGCTCCCTGACGGAGACAGTGTCCTGGAGGAGTTGCCTATTCCGTAGGCCGACATAGCATCTCGGAGGAGCCGTCTACCTGACCCGCTGAGGTAGTATCCCGGAGGAGCCGTTTACCTGGCGGAAGGGGAGTTGAAGAGCTCCCTGACGAAGATAGTGTCCCGGAGGAGTCGCCTATTCCGTAGGCCGAGGTAGCATCCCGGAGGAGCTGTCTACCTGACCGGCCAAGGTAGCATCCCGGAGGAGCTGTCTACCTGACCGGCCAAGGTAGCATCCCGGAGGAGCCGTCTACCTGGCAGAAGGGGAGTTGAAGAGCTCCCTGGCGGAGATAGTGTCCCGCAGGAGTCGCTTATCCCCGCAGTGAGTCCTTGTGCCGGAGCACTCGGAGCGAGTAAGGCTAGCATCCCTGAGGAGCCGTCTACCCGACTGGCCGAGGTAGTATCCCGGAGGAGCCATTTACCTGGCGGAAGGGGAGTTGAAGAGCTCCCTGGCGGAGATAGTGTCCCGTAGGAGCGCCTATCCTCGCGGTGAGTCCTTGTGCTGGAGCACTTGGAGCGAGTCAAGGTAGCATCCCGGAGGAGCCGTCTACCCGACTGGCCGAGGTAGCATCCTGGAGGAGCTGTTTACTTGGTGGAAGGGGAGTTAAAGAGCTCCCTGGCGGAGATAGTGTCCCGGAGGAGTTGCCTATCCCTTCGGTGAGTCCTTGTGGCGGAGCACTCAGAGCGAGTCAAGGTAGCATCCCGAGGAACCATTTACCCGACTGGCCAAGCTAGCATCCTGGAGGAGCCGTCTACCTGGCGGAAGAGGAGTTGAAGAGCTCCTTGGTGGAGATAGTGTCCCGAAGAAGTCGCCTATCCCCGCGGTGAGTCCTTGTGCTGGAGCACTCTGAGTGAGTCAAGGTAGTATCCAGGAGGAGCCGTCTATCCAACTGGCCGAGGTAGCATCTCGGAGGAGCCGTCTACCTGGCAGAAGGGGAGTTGAAGAGCTCCCTGGCCGAGATAGTGTCCTGGAGGAGTCGTCTACCCCCGCGGTGAGTCCTTGTGCCGGAGCACTCGGAGCGAGTCAAGGTAGCATCCAGGAGGAGCCGTCTACCCGACTGGCCAAGGTAGCATCCCAGATGAGCCGTCTACCTAGCTGAAGGGGAGTTAAAAAGCTCCTTGGCGGAGATAGTGTCCCGGAGGAGTCGCCTATCCCCGCGGTGAGTCCTTGTGCTGGAGCACTTGGAGCCCGTCAAGGTAGCATCCTAGAGGAGCTGTCTACCCTACTGTCCAAGGTAGCATCCCGGAGGAGCCATTGTCTACCTAGCGGAAGGGGAGTTGATGAGCTCCCTGGCTGAGATAGTGTCCCGGAGGAGTCGCCTATCCCCGCATGATGTTGCACACTCTGGAGAGTGGGTTGAAGCATGTTTCACAACCAAGGCAAGGTGCGCATGGTGTGGTGAAAGGATGGACCGATGCAAGGAGTATGGAAGTGTGACAGAGAGCCAGGGGGCGCGACTGTGTCAGTGGCGCAGCACATGGGAGCGACGGAGTGAGTAAGGTGTCGGGGGCACGTCTGTGTTAGTGGCGTGTCGCATGGGCGCGATGGAGTGCGTATGGTGCCAAGGGCACTGTAATGTGACAGGGAGCCAAGGGGCGCGAGTATGTTAGTGGCACGGCACATGGGTGCGGCGGAGTGAGTAAGGTGCCGGGGGCACGTCTGTGTTAGTGGTGTGTTGCATTGGCGCGGCGAAGTGAGTAAGGTGTCGGGGGCACGTCTGTGTTAGTGGCTCGTCGCGTGGGCGCGAAGAAGTGCATATGGTGCCAAGGGCACTGTAATGTGACAGGGAGCAAAGGTGCGCGACTGTGTTAGTGGCGTGGCACATAGGCGCGGTGGAGTGAGTAAGGTGCTGGGGGCACATTTGTGTTAGTGGCACGGCTCATGGGCCCTGCGGAGTAAGTATGGTGTCCGGGGCACAGTGTGACATCCGGGCGACCGGGGTCGCGGGGTGACGTCCGGGAGACGGGGGTAGTGGAGTGACGTCCGGGCGACGGGGGTTGCTGAGTGAGTTCTGGGCGACGGGGGTCGCGGAGTGACGTCCGGGCGACGGGGGTCGCGGAGTGACGTCAGGGCGACAGGGGTCACCTAGTGAGTTCTGGGCGACAAGAGTTGCGGAGTGACGTCCGGGCGACGGGGGTCGCAGAGTGAGTTCTGGGCGACGGGAGTCGCAGAGTGACGTCCTGGCGGCGGGGTTCGCGGAGTGAGTTCCGGGCGACGGGAGTTGCGGAGTGAGTTCAGGGCGACGGGGGTCGCGGAGTGACGTTCGGGCGACGGGGGTGGCGGAGTGACCTCCGAGCCCTTGAAGAGTAGTGAAGATGCTAAGTATGGAAGCCAAAGGCCAACCCTTTAGGGGAAGGCCAAGGCCAACCATTGGGGGAGGCCAAGGCCAACCCCAGAGGAAGGTCGAGGCCGACCCCAAGTGGGAGGCCAAGGCCGAGGCCGACTTTAAGGGGGAGGCCGAGGCCGACCCCAAGGGGGAGGCCAAGGCCGACTTCCTTCGGTTGACGCCAAGGTGCACTGACGGTCGAAGGATGAAGTGCGACGGTCGGAGCGTGATGAGCAGTCGTGCGAGTATCAGTTTCTTGGTGACGATGTCACGTAGAAAAGGTGAGAAGTGCACGTGACTTGAGCGTGCACGTATTGACCGATTGGAGGCGTTGAATGTTGCCTGTTGCTTGTGCGGACGTATCATGCAAAATGGGACTCCCAGTGGGCCTTTGGGTGCGACCAGAATAGGTTAGGAACAACCAGTTCAATGACTTTTATCTTAGCGACTTTATGGGCCATCAACAATAGTACATAAGGAGGCGACAATGTTTTGAGGATAACGTATTTGTCGCGACTCTCACAGATCAGTTATGTTTACATCCTTTCACTACTTAAATTTGATAATTTTATCTAGACTTGCATTTTGTATTACTTTCTACTATGTACTATTATTATGTTTTATCACTCAATATTACTATTATAGTTGTTTTATGAAATAAAAATAAAGCTAAAACATTCCAACATCTAAAGACGTTATTAGTTTTGATTTGTTTAGCTTTAAAATTTTATTTATGAAAGAGAAAAAGGAAATTCTTATATACTTGAAAAGCTTGCGTTGTCGAAAATCTAAAGTCTGCGTTCAATAGAAAGAACAACACTGCAGTTTGTATCATGTCCTAGAAACCTCGTAGTTGATTTTTATAATTGTTTAAGGAAAAGTAAAAGATGGAATGCTTGAGTTTTTTAAACATGCATGGTGATGCCAAAGTCTCGTGACTGAAATTATACTTTGGTAAGAATATTACATCATGGTAACCCCAAGTCTTTGACATCTAATTATATTTTACTATTTGATAACTTCATTACTACGGTATTGTATTTCAAATGGTATCTTAATTTTGACTTCCAAAATGTGAGGTGCTTTAAATTCTTGATACTTTAGGTCTTATATTCAAAATATTCTAATGGGATCTCAAATTTCAAGTTATATCTCGAATTTCAAGTTATATTTAGAGATGAGAACTTTTTCTAACTATCGAATTTTGAGAAGTGAGAAATACAAATTTCTTTGAACCTATCGGAGGATAACCCTTCAAATTTTTAATAATTATCAATTAAGTGAGTTTGATAACCCTTAAACTTGTAGCACTTACAAAATTAAATCCTGCCAAATATAGAAGAAACATTAAGTAGGGTGGACTTATTTAATACCTTTCACTTAATTTTAAGTGAGACAGATGATAAAAAATTATTGAACAAATTTCACGTAAAATATAAATTACCACCATGACACAGTGTCACGGGCTGCCCCTTGCACCCGCCTAGCACTGCGCCCCCGCGCCCATCCAGCTCAGCGCCCCCGCGCCCTTCCAGCAGGCGCCCATGCGCCCTCACAAGTTCATCAAGTCTCGCGCCCATGCGCCCGTCAAGCACAGCGCCCGCGCGCCCAATTGCAGTGCCCGCGCACGTCAAAAGCCAACAGTGAAGATCTAAAGATCCAGGCGTGCGTTTTTGTTCAATTTTGGTGGAGACCACCGTTGTATATATTTAAGTTTCCCTGTAAAATTTCAAGTCATTTTGAGTTGTATTTCTCTAAAAAGGGGCACTATGACTCCTCGCACATAGTTACGTCTACTACTGTCACTTTAGTTTTACCTCCTAATGGTACTATATGGGAGTCATGCACACCCATACCCGAGAGTCCCTTGCTTTGTTTTAGCTTGCCGTTCTAGCTAGATTGCACACTGTGGATGCAAACAAAGCCTTTTGTAAGTTGTAATGATGCTATTGAAGTAATGAAGATATTTGTGACCGTTTTGCCCTCGTGTTGAAATTTACTCTTTGTGCACTGTTTTATGCGATGTTGATGCACTGCTTGCTATAAATTGTTGAGATTGGTTGGCGGACTCTTCTTGCGAGCGGCAAGTCGAGTGCCACACACGGTTTCCTTGTGCCATCAAGGGCCACCGTGTGTCAGGTGGTATCAGAGCCAGGTTGTCCAAGAGACCGTGGCTTCAGCTAAGAAAATATTGTGGGATAGTTTGTTGAGAAAAACTATGGCCAACACGAAAGAGAGAATCGATGCTTTGGAAGCACAGATACATGACATGATCAAGAGTGACCAGGATGCTCCAGGCATCCTGAAGCAATTCTCCCTTCGCCTTGACGCGTTGGAAGTGAATCTTGAAGCAACTGATAATACCCGATATGCTGAGAGCATGGAATGGGATGGGAAGTTTCAGGAGCTTCAAGATCGAGTGGAACACCATGCACGGCACAGTGGAGGTATAGACTGGGAGTCTAAATTTCAAGAACTCCAGGATCGAGTGGAGCTTCTTAGTCGTGCAGTGGTTAACACACCCGCTGGGGGTGCGGAGCACTCGTCGAGGCCCCGAGTGCCAGAGCCCAAGAGTTACGGGGGAGCCCGTGACGCCAAGGAATTAGAAAATTTCCTTTTCGATATAGAACAATACTTTCGAGCCATCAGAGTAGACTCGGAAGCGACAAAGGTGTCGATGGCTGCCATGTACTTGGTTGGAGATGCCAAGTTATGGTGGCGTAAGAAGTACGCAGAGATCGAAGATGGGTCTTGCGTCATAAACACATGGGAGATACTCAAACGTGAGCTAAAGAGTCAGTTTTTCCCAGAAAACACCGCATTCAACGCGAGAAAAGCGTTGCTGGAATGCAAGCACACCGGATCGGTCCGGGAGTATTGCCAGGCATTTTCTGCCTTGATGTTGGACATCAGTGACATGTCCGCAGTCGACAGACTCTTCTTCTTCATGGAAGGGTTAAAACCATGGGCTCGTACCGAGCTTAATAGACGTCGGGTGAACAACCTTAATGAAGCCATCATCGCTGCCGAGAGCCTTTCAGATTACAACTCTGAGCCACAGAGACCCCCTCAGAGAGGAAATCCAAGCAGAGGTATTGGTGGCAAGAAGCCAGGGGGTCCAATGCCAAACCAAAGTTGGGGCAGTAAAAGCAGTTGGGCGTCAAACTCTTCTACCCAACAGAAGAGTGGAGTTGGGTTCAAAGCCAAGCCTGACGCTAGCACCAGTGGAGAAGTGAAGAAACCTCCTTTCAGGGGTTGCTTCTTGTGCCAAGGACCGCACGTGATCGCTAACTGTCCGCAGCGACAGATGATGAATGCCTTCTTTGACAACATTGGGCAGGTGCAACGTGGGGAACAATCTGGCTCTCGACCAAGGCACCCACCAACAGATGAGCAAACAGACACACAAGATTATGAAGAGGAAGATGCCGTCGGGGCCTTTCCTCAGTGGTGCAATGCGGTGACAACACAGGTTGGGAACCCCAAAAAGAGCTCGACTGGAGAAGAGCCTAAAGACATGCCGCCAAAGAAAAAGGGTGATGTACCAGGAAAAGGCTTGATGTATGTGGACATCAAGGTTAACGGGAAGGCCATCAGGGCCATGGTGGACACAGGAGCTACCCATAATTACATTTCTAGCACCGAAGTGGAAAGACTGGGTCTAACTCTAGAAAAAGGGTGCGGACGGGTGAAGGCTATCAACTCCGCCGCACAGCCAGTAGCGGGGATAGCGAGATCTGTTTTGATCAAGATTGGCCCATACGAAGGAAGGACCAACTTTTCAGTAGTCATCATGGACGACTTTAAACTGATCCTTGGGTTGGAGTTTCTGCGTGACACGAAGACCACAGTGATGCCATGTTCCAACTCGCTAGTCATGCTTGGGAATAAACCATGTGTCATCCCAACTATATCTTCTAGGGCGGGAGAGCGTTCTATCTCAGCCCTCCAGTTGAAAAGGGGATTAAAACGGGATGAAACAACCTACCTTGCCATGCTACGGTGGGACGAAATTGAAGAAGTATCGGGACCACTACCGAAAGAAGTTAAAGTGATATTAAACGACTTTGAAGATGTGATGCCTGATGAATTGCCGAAGAAATTGCCACCTAGAAGGGCAATTGACCATGAGATCGAGCTCGTGCCAGGCACGAAGCCACCCGCCCGAGCTCCGTATCGGATGTCACAACCAGAACTTGCTGAACTCAGAAAACAATTGACGGAGTTGCTAGATGCGGGTTTGATCACTCCCGCGAAGTCGCCTTATGGTGCACCAGTCCTCTTTCAGAAGAAACAAGATGGTTCTTTGCGGATGTGTGTGGACTACAGGGCGCTAAACAAGGTGACTATTCGGAACAAGTATCCTATTCCTTTAGTCGCCGACTGTTTTGATCAGCTTAGTAGGGCAAGAGTGTTTACCAAGTTGGACTTGAAGTCTGGGTATTGGCAGGTCCGAATTGCCGAAGGTGACGAGGCGAAGACAACTTGTGTCACCAGATACGGGGCGTATGAGTTCCTGGTCATGCCGTTCGGCTTGACCAACGCCCCGGCCACATTTTGCACCTTGATGAATCAAGTTTTGCGGGACTACATTGACGATTTTGTAGTGGTGTATCTCGATGATATTGTGATCTACAGTTCCAGCTTGGACGAGCATCTGAAGCACTTGAGGAAGGTGCTTGCCCGACTGAGGGAGCACGAGCTATACGTGAAGCTGTCGAAATGCACTTTTGCCCAGACCAAGATTAAATTCTTGGGCCATGTGATAGAACAGGGTCAGATAAGGATGGACTCAGGTAAAGTTCAAGTGATACAGGAGTGGCAGCCGCCAACGAATGTTTCAGAACTGAGATCTTTCCTTGGATTGAGCAACTATTATAGGAAGTTTGTCCGAGATTATTCGAGAATGGCCCATCCCCTAACCGAACTTTTGAAGAAGAGCAATGTTTGGGAATGGTCCAAGGAGTGTCAATCGGCCTTCTCGGCTATGAAGCAGGCTATGTCCGAAGATCCGGTACTTGCTCTCCCTGATGTGTCGAAGTCCTTTGAAGTTCATACAGATGCTTCTGACTTTGCACTAGGAGGGGTTCTAATGCAAGAAGGCCACCCGGTGGCATATGAGAGTAGGAAGCTCAACGAAGCAGAACGTCGCTACACCACTCATGAGAAAGAGTTGCTCGCGGTAGTACACTGTCTCAGAATTTGGAGGCACTACCTGCTTGGTTCTAGCTTCATAGTGCGGACGGACAACACTGCAGTGAGCCACTTCTTGAGTCAATCTAAGCTCACTTCGAAACAGGCCAGGTGGCAGGAACTTTTGGCAGAATTCAACTTCATGCTCGAGTACAGGACAGGCTCAACCAACAGCGTAGCAGACGCCCTCAGCAGGAGAGCCGAACTAGATCAGGTAGCATTGATGGCCATGAATGCTATTGTTAGAGCAGATAGCCGAGTTGCCATCAACATCGGAAAGAAGATCAAGAAGGCCCTTACCAGGGATCCGGTTGCCCAACAACTACTGAAACTGATCGAGAGCGGTAAAACTCGACAGTTTTGGCAAGAAGATGGTTTGCTGATGACCAAAGGAAGACGGGTATACGTTCCCCGAGTTGATGATCTGAGACGAACATTGATTCGAGAATGTCATGACACCCTTTGGGCAGGCCATGCCGGAGGAGAAAGAACATTAGCTCTCCTTCAACAAGGTTACTACTGGCCCCAAATGGGGGATGAAGTGCAAGAGTATGTGAAAACATGCCTTACTTGTCAGCAGGACAAGGTGGAGCGTAAGAAGAAGGCAGGGTTACTACAGCCGCTGCCGGTCCCCAAGAGACCGTGGGAGAGTGTGTCATTGGATTTCATCACTGGTCTGCCGAAGGTTGAAGACTTAGGCACAATTCTTGTTGTCGTTGATCGGTTTAGCAAGTATGCGAGCTTTATCGCAACACCCAAGTATTGCTCAGCCGAAGACACAGCGCAACTTTTCTTTAAGTATGTGGTGAAGTATTGGGGAATGCCTCAAGACATTGTCAGTGATCGGGACTCCCGCTTCACTGGAAACTTTTGGACTGAACTCTTTAAGTTATTCGGATCCCAACTTTCGATGAGTTCAAGTTATCATCCAGAATCAGACGGTCAGACGGAGCGGTTCAATTCCATGTTAGAAGAGTACCTCCGCCATTTTGTCAGTGCAACACAGAAAAATTGGGTCAAGCTACTGGATGT
Source organism: Escallonia herrerae (assembly GCA_033070095.1). Lineage (NCBI taxonomy): Eukaryota > Viridiplantae > Streptophyta > Magnoliopsida > Escalloniales > Escalloniaceae > Escallonia > Escallonia herrerae. The sequence continues at coordinate 92,690 of JAVXUP010001235.1, read as the reverse complement.
TGCCCAGCTGTGTTTCAACTCACGCAAAAGCTCTTCGACAGGGAAGAGTGCTTTTGAGATTGTAAATGGACAACAACCGTTACTACCCCACACGGTAAACGTCCCCAATGCCGGGAAATCCCCAAGGGCCATAAGCTTCAGTGAAGAATGGAGGCAGAATATAGATCTAGCTCACTCCTACCTTGAGAAAGCAGCCAGAAGAATGAAGAAACACGCTGACAAGAACAGGAGATCTCAAGAGTTTAACGTGGGCGACAAAGTTATGGTTAAGCTACTGCAACAGGATCGCAAATTTCTAAGGGGAAGAGACTCTCGTCTTTTGCAGAAATATGAGGGACCCCTGACTATAGTGAAGAAGATAGGCAAGATGGCTTACAAAGTTGATCCGCCTCATTGGTGGAGCCGCCAGCTCCATCCCGTCTTTCACGTCAGCATGTTGAAGCCATTCTATGAAGACACAGCCGACCCCTCCAGGGGCCAAATCAAGAGACAAGGACTCAAACCCAAAGCAGCAGGAAAACGAGTTGCCGAAGCTATTTTGAATGATAGAGTGATTATAGCTTCCCGCAAACGCCATCAGGAGTACCTAGTCAAGTGGCAGGGACAAATGGATGAAGAAAACACTTGGGAACGAGCAGCAGACTTATCAGCCTACGCCGACAAGATTGAAGCCTACCACATGCAGAAGTTGACGAGGGCGTCAACAGCTCTAGTGGGGGAGAATGTCACGGGCTGCCCCTTGCACCCGCCTAGCACTGCGCCCCCGCGCCCATCCAGCTCAGCGCCCCCGCGCCCTTCCAGCAGGCGCCCATGCGCCCTCACAAGTTCATCAAGTCTCGCGCCCATGCGCCCGTCAAGCACAGCGCCCGCGCGCCCAATTGCAGTGCCCGCGCACGTCAAAAGCCAACAGTGAAGATCTAAAGATCCAGGCGTGCGTTTTTGTTCAATTTTGGTGGAGACCACCGTTGTATATATTTAAGTTTCCCTGTAAAATTTCAAGTCATTTCGAGTTGTATTTCTCTAAAAAGGGGCACTATGACTCCTCGCACATAGTTACGTCTACTACTGTCACTTTAGTTTTACCTCCTAATGGTACTATATGGGAGTCATGCACACCCATACCCGAGAGTCCCTTGCTTTGTTTTAGCTTGCCGTTCTAGCTAGATTGCACACTGTGGATGCAAACAAAGCCTTTTGTAAGTTGTAATGATGCTATTGAAGTAATGAAGATATTTGTGACCGTTTTGCCCTCGTGTTGAAATTTACTCTTTGTGCACTGTTTTATGCGATGTTGATGCACTGCTTGCTATAAATTGTTGAGATTGGTTGGCGGACTCTTCTTGCGAGCGGCAAGTCGAGTGCCACACACGGTTTCCTTGTGCCATCAAGGGCCACCGTGTGTCACACAGCCACAATTAAATAGTAACACCACCTCCACCGTACTAGAGCCAAAACCAAAACCACTATGTTCCTTCTCCCACCACAACCACCACAGTTACCATGGCCTAGGCCCCGCCACTACCATCACCATGGCCACCACCAACACTATCACCATACAAGTGTGTCACCATCTCCATCACATTATCGTCGCCGCCACCACCACATACCTTCTGCATGTTTGCCAAAACCATTTCCATACTGCGCCACCATGATTGTCTTGCCTCTGCTTGTCGTAACTATCACAATTTTCAACACCGCCATCATCATCACTTTTTTGCCACTACCAGCACCAATACGACTTACACAATTTTCACAATAGAAAATTATGAATTACATATATAATGATCTCAGACATATTTTTTTTATTTACCAAACAGATTAACTTATTTTTTAGTGGTGACAATTCAGTTGTTTAAAGTTTTTAGTTTTACAAATTTGACGCTTAAGTTTTTAGCATTTAAATTTTAATTTTATCAAACAACTCCTTACTTGATAAAATCCAAAATCCTGATAAGGTTTGGCATAAAAATTATACAGACTTGTGATACTTTATTGATGAAAAGAGAGAAAGTAACAAAGGCTTCAGGAAAATCATGGAATTCGCCTCGAGACTAGACAGAAGCTAAATCTTTTCCTCCTGAAACGGATAGGGTGAGCTCACAAGGAGTCGCCAACGCGAGTAATGTTACCTTTGTGGTTGGAAATCCCATGAAGAAGGTTCAATGGATAAGAACAACCCGTAGAGCATGACTCGTGATAAAAGTAGAACCTTTTGGTATTATGAAAAGGTCTCCTCCCTATTTATGCATTGCCTGTGCCACTCATTATGATGTTTAGGAAAGGGTCTTCGAATAAGCTCAAGGAGAATATATTCGGAGATTCATGTCACACGTACCGTTCAAGAACTCATCTTAGTAAGATTGGTCGTAAGGCCAGAACTGTGGGAACTATGGGCCATTGACTAAAGACTCTCATCACAATCAACGTAAGAGCGCATGGTCAGTAACAACGCTAACCCAATAACCAAGTCTCATAATGTGACAACCTAGGTTTGGCCAAATGGCCTAATTCAAAGCATAGTCCACTATGGATCTCTCAAATGGAAGTTGTCAACACTATTGGTTCTAGCCCAGAAGCACCAACACCTTTGACACATTACAAGTTGTCCAACTTTTTTATGTACTTCTAGTTAGTATTACTTTTATGAGTTTCGAATCTAAGAATAACATGACTCTATTTTGTGAAAGGAAGAATATAAATTTGTTATGATTTTTGTTAAATTGATTTATCTACGATTATTTACTATGACTTTTCAAATACTTCAAAATTTCTTGGAATTGTGGGATTTTAAAATTTGTTGGAATTGTGATACTTCATCATTGGAAAGAAAGTAAATAACAAATGCTTCAAATCACTACAAGGAATAAGGCTTTTAGCGATGGAAAAATCTGTCGCTAAAAGCCTAGATTCAGTAGCTAAAAGTTTTAGCGACGGAAGTCCCGTCGCTAAAAGGCCGTTACTAAAAGTTTTGCGATGGAAATATAAAATCTTTCGTCTAATATAGAACGTTTGGCTACGAATTTATTTCTAAATTAGCGACGGAATATCCGTCACTAATTCTATTTTAATTTATTTTCTATTTTGAGGAAATTAGCATCAGGATAAAATTTTTAGCGACGGAATTAATCCGTCGGTAAAAGTCATTTTTAATTTTTTAATGCCCAAACCTGTAATAAAAAAACTCAAACTAATTGGGTCTCATCCTCCGTTAACAATCTCAATATCCCAAATGCACGATTAACAATCTAAAATCATCAATTAACAATCTAAAATTATCGATCAATAATCATAATTATTTAATGCACAATTAACAACCTAAAATTATCAAACAAATAGTTAATGTTCAGATAACACAAAATTGTTCAAAATGTACATATCCGATGCGATTAATTTAAAATATCATCTAATTACTGCTCAGAGTTCAACATTGGAGGAAAGGTTTTTCACAAGTACTTTGATCAAACATTAGCACTTGAAAACGCATTTGCCCCATGTGTTCAAAGATTACAAAGTCTCCTAGATGGAGGTCATGCTGCTGCACGAATTCGTTCCAACCCTCTTCGAAGCAAAGTTCATCTTGGCCAAGCTTCTTCTTCAATTTAACAGGCCATGATCCCTTGCGGCTGGTTAAAGTTCCTTCAAATCTCAATATAGTAAGCAATCTGCAAAATGCTACCGGTATGGCTAACATATTCATAATACAGTAAGACAGGTAAGTTTTTAACCAAAGATAAAACTTTTAACACACACCAAAACACAGAGAAAGCGGGATGGCATACAAGTTCTGTATAAAAATCGGGCATAATGACCTTGAAGAAGTGCCTACCGATTGAAATGTCCCTATTCACCGAAGCAAAAGCCATTTAACCTACTTTAACATGAAAACTCAATCAAGCATTATTCAATTGATGAGCATTAATTTCATAGCTGAATTAAATCTATTAAATGTCATACTATATAAGACCTTTAAGCTTTTAGTAACTAAATTATGTTAAAGTGATGTACATAAAACAAACACAAAGAACACAACAAGCACATAGATCTTTCGAAGTAACTAGCTTTTCCATAAAAAGTACTATCAAGTGTCACTGTTTTCTACATTTTTTGCCATCAACCGAGCAAAAACAACTTTTAGCGGCAGTTTTAAATTAAACAACACTACATAGTAGTAAGAGAACCAAAATCAGAAGTTTGCTTGCCACTGATCGATAAAAGGAGATAAGATTAGAACATGCTTGTTACAAGTATCTTTGTGCAGCGAGAAGGCAATTAAACCTCATGAACTAAGCCTGCTCATGAGTCATGACATCCGTAGTGCCCTTACCGTAAGATCGGATTAGAAGCATGTATATCTTGAGTCAACAATCTTATTCGAGGGAATAGGCATAATGTGTACCAACGAACACCGTCAATCGAATGCAGTGTTCGTGTCCGTGCAACCTAACATGTATCTCAATCCAATTGGGTCCCATCCTCTGTCAACAATCTCAATTCTCAAATGCTTAATGCAAAAAAATTTGATAAAAATCACACATTCAATCCAATTCTCCATGGGCTTTCTTAGGTTTGTTTTCCAAAGGACAAACCCCATACATTATCGTGGGGTGTTTCTATCATTTTTGATTGCCATTTCATGAGAATAGCACCAAATTAGAAACATTCTAAACCAATCTGCATCAAATGTATGTATATTTAAATCATATTTACGCATGCCAAGGGAAAATGGAAAAAGGGTTAAGTTATGTGAATACATCGAACCATAAAAGCGCTTGTGCTCTCGGCCACTCTTCCTTTAGTGAGCATTACTCTGACTAAAACAAGTGGCGCTCCTTGAAAATAATCGTTAGGACATAGATAGAAAGTAAACATCATTTCCAACTCTTAAGATGCTACTCATTTTTTCATTTTTTGCTAAAATACATGTTGTGTGTTATGTGACTATTGTTAAAATATATATGTCCTGCCTATTGAAGTATAGGCTGATCCTTTTGAAGCTACTCATCCACTTCTCTTTTTCTTATATTTCCCCTGCTCTCTCTATTTCTCAAATGGCTACCTTATTTGTTGGGTTCTCTGCGGCTACTTCTATGCCAATTGCCTCTTCTCCTTCTCTAAATGGTGTTACATATCTTCATTATGTTCTGCAAGAATCTCTTCCATTTTTGTTGCATCACTTACTGCTTTTATTCCAACATCCCACCTCACAGCTTCTTTTGGTTCTTTTCTTCCAACATACCTTTTCACCCAAATGCAGACCATCCTTTTCTTCCTCTCCAACATTTTTTAGATGTCTATGCCCAACCACAGCTCTTTACTTCACCCCTTCAAGGGTATACTCTACGCAATACTTCTATGACAAAAAATCCCGCCACCATGTCAATTCCCGACATGCCAATCTCAGGGACAACATATACTTCCACCTTGTTGTCATCATCTTTCCATAATCTCCTTCACTTCCATCTCCTTTACTGCTAAGTGTATCAAATATTAATTCTACCAATTACTTATTGTGGTAAACATTTTCTTTCTATATTAGTAAGCAATGATCTCATGGGTTTTATCCATGGCTCTTTCTCATGCCCCCAAAATTTGTTCTTGATACAGAAGGGCAACTTATTGGCCCTAGAATGCAATTTTATTTGAGTTTCATCGTTGTTATGCGGATAATGTTGCACAAGAATTGACTAAATAAGACTAAACCGAACTTACCTTATGGCACAATAGCCGGCGGCAATGGAGGGCGGTGGCGTCGGTGGCGGGATGATGGTGGTAGTCTTTTCATGCGGCGGCAGTGGAGGGAGGGGTCACCGTGGAGGGGGATTGCCAGATGTAGGTCACCGTGGAGGGGGATCGTCGAAGAAGGGTCACCGTGGAGGTTGGTTGCCAGAGCAGAACAGCGGTGGGAGATTTTTTAGAGAGAGAAACGGGGGAAGAGAAAGAAAGGCAGATCTGGTTGATTTAATTGAGGACTTTAGCGACGGATTAGTCCCATCGCTAAAAGTCCGTCAGTAAATCGCAATATCTATCGACTGAAGTTTTGGCGACGGATTCCTTCAGTCCCTAAAATAATTTAATAAAACCCTCAAAAAAATTAATTTTGTAAAAAAAATTTTTGGCAACGGGTAAACCGTCGCCAAAAGTTGGTCGGTAAAAATCCGTTGCTAAAATTTTTAGCGACAGAAAATCTGATTGTTAATTAATTTGAAGTTCTTTTAGCGACGAACTGAATTCCGTCGACCAATTCCGTCTCTAAAGGTAACTTTTGGCGATGGATTTTTATCGACGGGACAAAATCCGTCGCTAAAAGTACTTTTTCTTGTAGTGAATGCAATTTGCCTCGAAACTAGCACATAAGTTAAAGCTTTTTCACCTAAGGTGGATGGGGTGAGCCCATAGGGAGTCATCAACGGGAGCAACCCAACTTTTGTGATTGGAGATCCCATGATTCAATGGATAGAAACAAATAAGTAAAGCGTAACTCGTGATAAAAGTAGCACCTTTTTGCTAACATGAGAGTGTCTCCTCCCTATCCATGTCATGCTTATGCCACTCAGTGTGATTTTTAGGATGGTTTTTTCTGAATGAACCCAAGGAGAATATATTAGTGAGGTTCATGCCACACATATCCTTGGAGGACTCACCTATTGGTTGTGAGTCGGAACTATGGGAACTATGGGCCATTGCCTAAAAACTCTCATGAGAATCAAGATAAAAGCGCATGGTCATTAATAATGCTAGCCTGAGAACCAAATCCCATTGTATGTGTGACAACTCAAATTTGGTCAAGTGGCCTAATTCAAAGCATAGTCCATTATAGCTCTCTGAAATGGAAGTTATCAACAGTAAATGTCGGTTCAAGCCCAAAAGCACCAACTCCTATTGCACATTATATGTTGCCCAACTTAGTTATGCATCATCAATCACTATTATTTTTATGGGTTTCCAATGGACTAGAAATGTAACTTTATTTTATGATAGGGAAAATAGATATATGTATATATGTACGAGTATTGATTATGTGTTTTGAAGTACGTTAAACTTTCTTGGAATTGTGGGATTTTATGAAGATCTCATTAGTGGCTTTTTACATACTTTAAATTATCACTTTATTATATCAACATAGTGGAGAACAGTTGGAATATGTTAATAAATAAAATGTACTTAGAGCATCATAACTATATTGCGTGTTTTAGTTATGTGGTATTTACCTATATGTAAATCAAGAGATTGGTTAGAAATGCAATAATTAGTATTATTTCTTCATATTGGTTTATGGAATACATAAATATGCTCTACTGTTTGGCATTTTTGAGCATTGTACTCATAATTTCCTAAGTTACAAAATTTGGCTCAATAATTGAACTATAATTTCATCGTGTATATAAGACGATAAATTTTGACCTAGATTAGAGTTGAAGCTACTAAGTTTCTAAACTTAGTATTTTTCAACTCTAGTACCATACATATACACTACTATTTTATATTGACAGAATGCGATTTCATACATGTTTATCATACATTCTTGATGCTTTGGAAACATAATTGTGGACTAGTTCATCCATCATTCATATGGATGTGCATAGGAAAAAGATATAGCTGCATCGATGAGTTTATCTTGGACAGTTTAATCACTGGTCAACACTTGCACGTAGGGAGGCGATAATGCCTTAAGGACAGTGACTTTGTCAAGACTCTCACATACCACCTATCTTTATCTTCTTTATTATTTTGAATCATTAAATTTTTATCTAGACTTGCATGCCGCATTACTTTTAACTATATATTGTTATATAGTTACGTCTTATCATAGACTATTGCCCATACTTTCTTTATAGGAAATACGAATCAAACCTCAATGTTCCAACTGATTAATTGGAAATGACTGATGAATGGATAAGATAGATCTCGCCACAGCCTAGATGTGTTGCAAGATATCCGGTGTCATGTGGACTCTGTGTGTTGTAACACGTGCACATGCAAACAATACGTAGATATGTTCGTAATAAACTATTTGTGTGCGGTGAAAAACTCTCTGTCAATGGATAACGAATTTTTGCTGGAATTTATTTTTAGCAAAACACCTACAATGTACTCCTTCCGTCCCTAAAATATTGATTACTTTTACTTTACACGCATATTAAGGGTTTTGGTTATGTATTGTGTGTTTTTCTCATTTTACCTTTAGAGAGAAAGAGGAGAAGAGAGTGGGCCATGAAAGAGAAAATTGGTTGGTAGAGTATTAAATGTAAAGAGAGAAATAGAATAAAAAAATGTAAAGAGGTGGGCTAGGAGAGAAAAAATGAGTTGGTAGATAGTTAAATGTGGAGAGAGAAATAGAATAAAAAAAGTATAAAAGGGTAAATATGTAAACATACCTACAGAATCTTTCTTAATTTGGAAGTGATCAATTTTTGTGAAATGACCTAAAAAGGAAAGATGATCAATTATTAAGGGACGAAGGGAGTAATATTTAAGTATGCAGCTCAAAGCTCTAAAAATATGTTGCAATGTGCTTGTCGGTAGCACACAAATGCAATGTTTGCCCCTTTACATTTGGCTCCAAGATTCCCTCGAAGTATTATTCGAAATCTTAGTTGGGGTTGTCTAATGTTAAGCCCGTTTGCCAATTTAATTATTTTTCTCTCTCTACTCCTTTCATTGCAAAAACAAAAAAGGAAAATCCATTTACTTAAGAAGAAGACGAAAAGGATGAGTAGTATAGGCCAAAAAGTTGCTCCATAAAATAATAACTAAATGATTAGCTCACACATCTATACAACCCGATACAAGCGTTGTGAGTCCTTTATGTGCACCTTTTCCAAGAGCTGCTCCTTAATGAAAAAAATGTTCAAAAAATGAATACACAGAATAATAACGCTTAAAACTAGAGTTGTCAAAAAGGTCAGGCTGCCCCGTGCCTTAGAACAGCTTGGGCCAGGCCGGCCCTAAAGATGAACAGCGACGACCTTGGTCCATAGGGCCAGGGCCAGGGTATATTACCATTGGGAGAATATTCAAAATTTAATTTTCTCTCCAACAGTAATATTTTCTCCAATGGCCAGATCTTTCAAAAATTCCACTTTCACCCCTTAAACAGCTGCATCACGGCAAGCTTGGGAGTACTTTCGTCCAATAAGGTTTTAACAACTCTTTTATGCACTTTAACACTTTTACCCTCAGCAACATCTATAATGGCTAGTTTTTAGGGCTATTTTGGTCTTTCGTGTACTTTGAAAAAATTTATAGATTCACCACCTTTTCTTCATATTTTTCATACCAATATTCTCACTCTCTCTTATCTAAATTCTACAAGCTTTTCTACCATTGTTATCTGTTACTAAGTACTAAGCCTCTCAAATTTTCAATTACAACTGTCATTTAATTATTTGGTACTTTATTCCTTTTCATTTAATTGCTTTTACTAGTTTTATTTTTCATTCTTGTCAAACAATTTTAGCTTCAAATATGCCTCGATTATTTAGATCACGTAGCCACAAATGTCCAGCCCCACCACAAGCACTAAAATTTCAAGTTCTGCCACTAATGGGTACGTACAGATACCCAAGCCATTTATAAGTTTAACCAAAATATTCCAGATTTTGAATATACACCTTCATAAGATGCTCGACATCTTAGTCAAGGATGCAGCTCAGTTGGGAACACTATTACTCCAGGACATAATTTTTTCCCGATGAGTGGTCATCATGATGATGGACCGAACAGTCCTATTTCTAGTTCGCCAGAAGTCCAAAAGGGAGAGAAAAAAAAACTCTACGTTGGAATTATTTTGGGGCAATTACAGTTGATGGCGTTCAAAAGGCTCAATGTAAGTATTGTGGTAAATTATTTTCATTTGGTAGTGGTAATAGACATCCTAATAGGCATTACACTCTGTGTGCAGTCAAGGCCACATCGATTCTACCAAAACACAATTATCTTTTGATGGTAAATTATTTATTTATCATCAGCGAGACTAGCAAAACTGTCTTGCTGAGTTTATTGTCAAAGATGAACAAGCTTTTAGTTTTGCAGATAATGCTAAGCACTCTAGATATATGAGTACTTTCGTGCAACCTATGTAAAAAAAGGTTCATAGAAACACAATTAGGTCTGATGCAATTAGATAGTATAATGCTATTAAAACACGCTTGAATGATTATTTTGATAAACTTGATAGTAGAATTATCTTATATCTAATGTCTGGAAATCTCTTTTTACTATAGTTAATTATGCTTGTATGATGGCCTATTAGATTGAATTTGATTGGACTATGAACTAGACAATCATTGGTTTTGAACTCTTTCACTATCCGTATGATGCGATTAATGTTGCTGATATTATGGTTCGAGTACGTAATGTGTTTAAAATAAAGGATTAGATTATTAGTATCAGTTTTGATAATCCTTCTAACTATATAGTTATTGTTGAAGTCTTAAAGATGAGCTTTCGACCTATACTTAATGGTAAATTCTTTCATGTTCCATGTGTTTGTGCCATACAATTAATTTAATTGTTCAAGATGGTTTAGCTGCTACAAGAGATATTCTTCAGAAAATGAGGGGTATGGCAGTGTATATTAATTATTTGGGTCCGAGAATACATCAATTTAAAGCGTTGTGTTCAATATGGTTGGCCTTGTAAGAGACCTCTTCAGATGTCGTGCATAGGTAGAACTCCACATGTCATATATTTTTACATGTTATGGTATACAAAGACGGGTTTACGTATTGCCAATTGACCAATCTTTCCATAAGGCTTGTCAAGTGACGAAAAATGATAGTTGGCTGCACACCTATCAGAATTTTTAGAGGTATTGCCTCTGCCAATTTATTGTCTGGTACGTACTTTCACATGTCCCCTATCTCTAAGCAGAGATTCTGAAAATTGCTAATATTTTAGCGCAATGGAGATATATAGGACCCTTTCAGGGTATAGTAGAACATATGGACATTAAGTTTAATAAATATTTAGCTGAATTGCCTATTGTTTTTGTTGTCATCATTTGTTTGGATCCTAGGTTAAAGTTGTATGGCATGCATGGATGTCTCGATAGTACAAATATCTAGATAAATGTGCTACACAGAAGTTACTACAATCAAGCTTACAAAGAAAGGGAGTATGACATTTGAAGATCTGTATAACTTATATTGAAATTCTGATGACGTGTGCGGGCGAGCTAAATTGTTGAGCAGTGACATATATCATGGGTCATATCTTAAGGGCCTTGAACATCTAGTGGCAAAACAAACACCAGTGGAAGATACTTCTAGTTCTACCGGTTCGTATTCTTTTTTCTTTTTTAATGAAACTGGTTTATATGCAAATACTAATAATTATTCTTCTTTAGCAATGGAAGAGCATATCCGTTTTCATTTGTTAACTTTTTGAAAACAAAATGAAAAAACTAATAAAACATTATCCCAAATTACTTGGGATGTATTGCTTGTGCAAGCCCACAATTGCTTTATAGTCGGCATTTTCAGCGAGCAGGACGGTGTTATGATAGGAGGAGTCATCTTAACCCCTAGTCACTCAAGTTATGTATATTTTTAGAATCTTGATGCAAAATACCGAGCGCAAGATAAACCAGTTGATGACAGGAGGAGCAACAGTTCGAGCGTCGAAGATCTTCCATATGTTTAGGTAATTTCCTTTTCTTTTCCATTTCACAAGTTTTTAGAATATATTATTTCTCAAATGTAGTTTATACTTCTGCCATGGATTATTTTCAAACAAATTAAGTGTATTTAAAGTAAACAATGCACATGAAAATGTGACTATTTATAAGAAAAATAGATATTTTTTCTCACTTTTTTTGAAAAATTAATCATTTATATATTTATATAAAAAACAGGTAACTTCGCCTGCTTATTTAAAGCAACCGGTCCCAGGCCCGGATAAAAGGAGGAGGGCCTATGAACAAATTTATCTTCAATTTAATTATTTTCACAAAATAAAAAGTTTTTTTAAATTATTTTTTATTTAGACCAGGGCCTGGACCAAGCCTGACCCTAAATTTTGGCCCTAGGGCATGGACTTGAATTGGGCCCTGATATACTTCAGCAGGCCCGCCCAAGCCTGGTTCCCCACTGCCCTAAGCCCGGCCCAGCCCGTGTTTCCCCTTTGGCCTTATGGGCTGGATTGGGCTAGCCTAAGCCCAGCCCAGTGACACCTCTACTTGAAATGACTAATCTAGTGTACAATTGAGCAAAGGTAAAGAGGAGTTAGCGACTTATCGACTCATAATCTAAAGATGAAAATGATTGTTCAAAAAGTCTAATTGCATGCACACCGGGTTTAAAGTAATAGTGACACTAAAATCATTGCCATCCTTACTTTGAGTGAATTAATAATTCGCCATGACTATTATTGTCCTAGTTCATTCACCTTGCTAGAAAATGTAACTACCTTTGTGCACTAATTTATACCATCCACAACTACGTGGCTCAACATTTTCTTGACCTACTTGTGTCATGTTTGCATGGAACACTCAGTTTTCCTTTTCTTAATCTGGCTTGTTTGTCAAGAAAATTTGCTGTTTATAAGAAAAAGCTTTCAAGTCTTGAGTAGCAAAAATCTCAAGTAGCAAGTGATGGGTACCTATTGCCCTGGTCAAATCCATAGTGCGAGCATTCAACTCTGACTATTGTAACCTTATATGTCATTTGGACCTTGTTATGTAGCTTTTGCCAAGAGATGTATGCATTAGTATAGGTTCCTTAGACCTAGATGATTAATCACACTTAGCACCTCTAATTTTGGGGTTAATTTCCCTCGGTATATTAGGGTTTCAACTTTGGAAACAAATATTTCAAACTTCATCAATTAAAGTTCCTCGCTCCACAGAAATGCTCAGACTTGTGTTTGATGTCTGTTAGTTTTTTTACAGGCAAAATAGTTGATTCATTTGTCATGTTGGACGTGGTTAGACATGGCATCCACATTTGACATTAGGGCATGGGGAAAATAATCTAGAACTAATCCGAGTTTTTTTTTGGGAGTATTTCCCTCTAAGCTCCTTATGTTTCAACTAACCCCCAAGTCCTTTTTGTTTTTTCGTGCTGGATAAGTCACTAAGGTACAAATCCATGTCTTGTGAAACCTTTTGTCCATCTTTTTGGGTAGAAAGCATTAAATCAAGGGTTAATTACAAAACTGTCCCCTGAGGTTTACACGTTTTTGCACTTTGCCGCCCGTGTTTATAACTTTTGCAATAGTGTCCCTCGAGGTTTACAAAACCGTTGCAAATAGCTCCAAAATTGGACGTCCATTCAATTTTGGACGTTAAATGATCATGGGTGGTGCACATGCCATTTTGGCATGGGCAAATTTATAATTTCCCTACCCATCTTCCCATTGTGTTCATCTATCTCTCTCTCTCTCATGTGGCCTAAACACAATCTTGCCCTTTACGAACCTGAGAATTTGTGCAAAGGTTTGAGAATGATGAAGGTATCTCCCAGAAAGTCTGTTGTGATTAAGCAACAAAATTTTGAGACCTGCATCATTTGCCAAAGTTACAGGGATATGTCCAGTCAGATCATTTTGAGATAGATCAAGAACCACGAGAGAAGTCAGTTGGCTGAATTTGGCTGGGATTGATCCTGTCAAATTGTTCTCTCCAAGAAGAATACGTTTTAATTCCTTTAACTCCTCCAGTTGATCAAGTAGAGATCCGGACAGCCTATTTTTGCTCAATTTCAGACGTTTGAGCTTCTTCAAGCTACCAATTTCAGGAGGAATTGACCCAACAATATGGTTCACTTCTGCTTCAAAGGGATCAATTCTGAAAGCGCATTGTATGAAAAATTGAGCAGGCGAAAGGATGAGAAATACCTTAACTGACGGGGAACGGCATCGGGGAAATTATTACCTTGGAGTTCCAGGACTTGTAGAGAGTCGAGTCTTCTAATTGCTGCCAAAATCTCACCTGATAATAAATGGTGAGGAAATGATAGAGTTCAGAGCTTTGTCAGGTTTTTGATAGAAGCCGACAGGCTACCGACGAGCATGGAATCGCTAGCAGTGAAGTTGTTGGCGGCGAGTTACGAGGGCTTAGGGGAGCTTATTTTCTCGGGGATGATGAGGGATGTGACCCTGCCAAAAACAGAGTCATAATGGATGTTGTACCAGAGGCAATGGGTGGTGGAAGGATTCCAGTAGCGGATAAGGTGTGAAGGATTAGAGAGATAGAGGTCTAGAAGGCAAGGAGTGAGGATGCGTCTTTGGAGAGAGAAGCGACGGCCTCCTGGGAGAAAGCAAGAGCGAGGGAGACTGGGAGGAGCCAAGAAGACACCGCCATCCTGGAGGGAACGCAATTTAAGCATGGCGCCCTTCATTGCATGAGAGAGAGAGAGAGAGAGAGAGAGAGAGAGAGGGGCGAGAGAGAGATGAACACAGTGGACGTCCAAAATTAAAAGGACGTCCAAAATTGAACGAGCTATTTGCAACGGTTTTGTCAACCTCGAGGGATACTATTGCGAAAGTTGTAAACAGGGGGGGCAAAGTGCAAAAAACATGTAAACGTCAGGGGACAGTTTTGTAATTAACTCTTAAGACAATTCAAAAAGAAAAAAGTATAGACGTAAATTAGGTAAATCACTTAGAAGGGATAATTGGAAACCCCTCTTTTGGTCGTGTGTCCTCTATGATGGGTTGAGTCCCAAAACAATCTTCACCACCAAAAAAGGGTCAATCATCAAAGAAGAAGAAGATGCTGTGGATCATCAAAGAAGGAGAAACTAAATTTGTGCAATTTTGAAGATGTTGAATCACAGGCAAGATCAGGAAGAACAACATTCATTGGAGCCAACTGATTTGAGCAGATACTATAAGTGATTTAATGGAGTTTTTGATGTGGGGGTTGTACTTGATTTTAATAAGGAAATGCTCACTTTTTTTGGTTTGGATAAGGGTGTTTTCTGTTTATACATATAGTTAAGTGATTCCCCGTCAAATGGACTGTTTTCCTAGTGATTATTAAACTGATTTTTTTGCATTATCAATGCCACTGTAGGAAATTAAATTGTTTGACGTTTATTGACTATTTGATTTCAGAGTAAACAGATTGTTGACATTTGATTTTTGAACCGAACTTTTTGTGCAAACTCATTTTCATCCTTACATCGAAAGTTCATATCATGGTGGTAATCTCGTTACGGAAGTACGGAACCAAAACTAGAGTACTGGGGGGAAGGGAAGGGGGGAATGGTGGTTAATTGACTGTTTTGCCATAGATAGGGATATATTCACTATGTTCCAACAAGAGGACATGGCCATTGGAAAGTTAAGGTGTCCACCTAACAGTTGGAATTTACCATTTGATACCTGGTAGAAATTAGGATAGTAGGTTTAGTGTCTATCCTTTGTGAGGCAATAAGGTATTGAAATGGTAAGTTTTATGTACTGTATTCAATACTAGAACTGTACCTAGAGCATAGGTACTTTTTAAGGCAAAATTGAGGGTCCTTTCAAAGAGATTGAGAATGTTGGGGTGGAATTATCATAAAGAGAAGGAAAGGTCTGAGAGTGATGATGACATCATAATTCTTGATGAAGATATGCTTAATGACAGTGATTATGCTGAGGATGAAGTAGTTAGGTTAAATGACGAAGATGAATTAATACTAGAAGGGCATGAGGGTATGATGAAATATAGATGGATGAAGTGGAAGTTGATGGGAGTCACTACGAGAGGGAAGGTAATAAGCTTAATGAGTCCAATCAAGCAATTGACCCAAGTATACCTATTACACATGTTCAAACGAATGAAACAAATGAACAGTGGTCAAATCTAGAGCCCAATCAAAGTAATATGCAGGGTGCAAATGAAGAAAATACAGAGGCAAGGGCTTGGCTGATTTTGAGAATGGTGATATGTTCATCTCAGAATATGCAAACACAGGTGTTCTTACGAGTCCTAAATGTTCATCTGACACAGATGAAGAGGCATGTGGTGAGACAAGGATTATGACGCCTAGGTTTCTTGAGTTTAGAGCCCACGTGAATATGCAAAAGCCTAGTTTTAGGCCAGGACAATTGTTTACCAGTGCTGAGGAGTATAAACAAGTGGTTAAAAACAACTCAGTGATGCATGTGACACCTATATCATTCAAGAAAACAAGATAAGAAGGCTGAGAGCTATTCGTAGCAAGGTTAGGGGACATACCCATGTATTTTTGCATCATACATTCTAAGGACATCAACCTTTCAAGTAGAGACATGCATTAACAAACATAGATGTCATAAGACCTATGAGCTTCCTATTATGGATTGTATCAAGTACAACGTATGTCACTGAGTAAAAGTATTTCACTAATTGGAATATATACAAAGGTTTAAGGAAAGGGTTACAAAAGATCACCAGCTAATTGTTTGTATAACAGTGGTGTACAATACAAAGCAAAAAATTGGCAATGACTACTGTTGAGAGAAATCAAGTGGAGTAGTATTAAAAACTTAGGAATTACCATTGTGGAGTAAAAAGGTTCAACCCGCACAAAACAACAAATTAGAGTTTGAGAAGGGGGGTGAGAGAGGTAAAAATATCTTTGAGAGGTTGTATATATGCTATGCAGCTTGTAAGGGCGGCTTTATTGATGGTTCTAGGAAGATTATTGGCTTTTATGGTTGCCACTAAAGAGACCTTGCAAAGGAATACTCTTAACAACAGTTGGGATACATGCAAACAATTGCATGTGACCAATTGCTTTGTTGTGATGGAGAGTGAGAAGAAGGACTCTTGGAAATGGTTCTTGAACATTCTTGCAGAAGACTTCTTGATTATTATCTCTTGGAGCTGGAATTATATTACAGACAAGCAAAAGAGACTGATTCTTGCAATTGAAGACTTATTCATTTAATTTGAGCACAGATCTGTGTGCAGCACTTGTACTCAAACATCAAAGGGAAACACCGAGGTATTGGCTTGAGGGATCAATTGTGGAGATTTGCAAGGGCTACCTATCCTGACAAGTATAATGAAGAGATGCAGGAACTGCTTGAAATGGCCTACTGGTTCTGCTAGAGAGATACTGAGCATTGGTGCAAGGCCATTTTTAGGACTGAGTCAAGTGTGACAAGCGACTAAATAACTCTATGAAACATACTGTTGTCTTGATGTTGCTAGAGATAAGCCCATTATAACAATGTTTGAAAGGAATGGATGTACTCAGTGAAGAGATTGCAAAGAAAACCAGGAGAAATAAGACATTATTACTTTGGGCATACATGTCCAAAATTCAAGTAGCCCTAGAAAAGCTAAAGGTGCATTTTGGAATTAGCATTCCTCATTGATCTGCTCTGAGGAGGTACCAAACAATTTCCACAAACCAGCATATGTTCATTTAGATGCAGAAACTTGTTCACACAAGAGGTGGGATCTTGGTAGCCTTCTTATTCCACATTCAATTGCTATAATTTATTAAGTGGGCGAACAACCTGATGACCATGTTCATCCTGGCTAGTTCACACACTCCTGTATGAAAGCTATGAGCAAATCATATTTGTAGTAAATGGCCAGGATATGTGGCGCAAATCAGCTTTTATCCTTCAACTGTAAGGAAACAACTGGGCAGACCAAAGGAAAAAGGAGAAAGTTTAAGAGACAAAGCGGTAAAAAACCTTCGTAAGGTAAGGAAATTTCAAGTTACAGAGGACCTGCGCCATGGTAAAATTTAGAACCACTTTTGTTGTGTTGCCTATACTTACCACTACAAGAAAAATCATATTTAAGGACGGTCTTTTAGCTACGTACGGTATTTCGTTGCCAAAAGTACCTTTTAGCGAGGGGAAAGACCGTCATTAAATATTCGTCGCTAAAGATTTTTACCAACGGGACTATCTGTCGGTAAAATTATTTAGCGACGGATATTTAGTAACAGATTAACAGCGACGGAGGTTCCGTCGCTAAATGATTTTTTTCGAATTTTCTATTTTCTATTGAATTTTGAAAATATTTTTGTAAATCAAATTAGTGACGAAATATTTACGAGGGATAGTAATCCGTCACTAAAATAAATATTTTACAATTTTTTTAACTTTTGCTGACGGATTATGCACGGTCGCTGAATATCTGTCGCCAAAAAAATTAAAAAATTTGAATTCATGACTTTTGGCGACAGACTTTTAGCGATAGGTTCTGTCCGTAGCTAAAGGTCCAAAGAAAAAACCCTTACCTTCTTTTTCCCAGCTCTCTCTCTCTCTCTCTTGCCGTCCTTCGTTCATCGTCCTCTGTCCTCGCCACAGCACATGACAACCATCACCGCCAAGCCGTCCTCCCTCCTTGCCGGCAAATACCCATCCCCCACCTTACAATCACCTCGCGGGAGAAACGACCGTCATTGCCTACCACCTGCCACTGCCGCCGCGCCTTCACTGCCCCCACTTGTACGTATCATTCTATACTTTATACATGTGTGAAAAATTATATGTGTGAATTATATGTTACGTTATTTTTGTTACATATGCTTTATACATGTATGAATAATTACATGTTAGAATTATATGTTGTAATTGTTGTAATTGTTATAATGTATAGTTGTATTGATAGTTAGAAAAAATTAACCATTACTAACCCTAATCAATCCGAATAAACCTAATCAACCCTAATTAAACCTAATTAACAATGATTAACTATAACCAAATCCTAATTAAACTCTAATCATCGCTAATTAACCTAATAAACCCTAATTATCCTAACTAGTCACAATTTAATCCTAATTAACCTAATTAAACCCTAAGAATAAGCACTAAGTAAACCTAATTAAATCCTAATCAACCCCAATTAAACCTAATAAAACATGATTAACCTTAATCGACCACTAATTAAATCCTAATTAAACCTAATTAAGCCCTAATTACCCTAATTAAACTTTAATACATCCCTAATTAACCTAATAAACCCTAATTAACCTAATTACACCCTAATAATAAACACTAAGTAAACCTAATTAAATGTAATTAAATCCTATTCAGGTTTAAACCTTAATTATCCTAATTAAACCATAATTAGCCCTAATTACAACATAATTACCTAAATTAGGCCCCAATGAACCCTATTAACCCTAATTACCATGCATAACCCTAATGAAAGCCCGTACATCCCTAATTAATTCTAATAAGCTATAATTAACCTAATTTAAACCCTAATACCCTACTTAACCCTAATTAAACCCTAGTACATCCCTAATTAGGGCTAGTAAGCCCTAGTACATCCCTAATTAATCTATATTTCACTGAGAAACGTGAGTCGGCCCCCCGCATTAGGAATATTCGTCGTTATTTTGTGAAGTCTAGTGACAACGAGTTGGTTTAACTCGTTGCCAATGAATTCGAAATAAAGTGAAATTGGTAATGTATTCAACCATCTTTCCGAAAATTTTAAATTTCAGAAAGATGGTTGTATATGTTACCAATTTTTAAAAGCATGCATGCACAAAAATCCTTAGTTCCAGTTCAAAGGTACTCATTACAAAGTAATACTTTGTAATAAGCCTTTGGATGTCCAGTTGGGACAATTTAAAAAAGCTAAGTGTGTATAAAATAGTGTATCGACTCATACTCTGTGTTCTATGTCGTAGATATTTGGTACACGTTCTTGAGTGTTTCTTCGGGTGCATACAGATCTGGTGTTCTAGCATTCGTAAATTCTTGCAAGAGCAAGATTAGACGGATGTTAAAACACTTAATTGATGTCATGTACTTGGAGAAATATGAAGAGGTGTTGCCGAATTTTTCACAGACATAGGAATAACCATGAGTTGGTAACTGTTTTATAAACATGTGTTTTTCTAAATAGGAAAGGACCACTACCTATTAGAGAACGGAGGGGGTATGTATAGACATATTGTCATATGCATGCATTCATTTTCACATCAACCCTGCCTAATTAGAGCTTTTAATTTAAGGAGGTATATGGTACGTAATCTCAGTCGTCATGTCAGTCGATCGAAGTTGCATGAAAAGAAAGAATGTGGAGAATTTTGAGATCACGTCAACGAATTTATCAAGTTCAAATACGCGCATCCTGCACATGTTGACTCTGGGACGATAAGGTGTCCGTGCAGTAAATGTGAGTTGTTGCATTGGAGAAGGAAAATGGTGGTAAAATGGCATTTTCTCTGGTATGGTTTTATGGGTGGATACATAAGGTGGCCCCAGCACGGAAAAACGATAGTATTGTCATCCAACCCAGCTAGTCAAGCTGACTTTGGGGAGGAGGCACAATATGATTACCAAGAAACGATTTTGGGTGCTGGGCATGCTAATGTTGAATGGGGTCACTACCGTAGCGATGACAGTCCCCATTAGCCGAACCAGGGGGGGCTAATCACTTTTATGATTTGTTAAGAGATGCAGAGGATCTGTTGTGGGATGGAATCCAGAAACACACACGGCTGTCTGCAGTTAGTTGCTTATTACAGTTGAAATCAGACCACGGGCTAAGTGAGAAAGGATTTAACGAGTTTGTTACTTTTATCTAAGAAATTTTGTCGGAGAGTGAAAAGCTGCTCCCATCGTACTATGATGCGAAGAAGATGATGAGGAAACTTGGATTGAGCTATGAGCAGAGAGATGCGTGCAATAACAATTGTGTATTGTTCTGGAAAGAGAATAAGGACTTGACACGATATCCAGTATGTGATAATATGAGGTACAAACATGACAAAGGGAAGAAGAAAAACATTGCACGAAAGATACTATGATATTTTCCCGTTATCTTAAGGCTTCAGAGGATGTACTCTTTTTCCCTTCTACTCCTCCAACACGGCTGAATAGATGAGGGCTCACTGTGAGACTCGTAGCAACGATGCCGATGTGCTGACATATCTAGCTGACGGAGAGGTGTGGAAGGAGTTTAACCGCAGGCCAAGCTTTGCTCAGGAAGTTCAGAATGTTAGACTTCGTTTGGCAACCAATGGGTTCAACCCTTTCGGGCAGTCTAGCACGCCTTACTTTACATGGCCTGTTATTATTGTCCTGTACAGCCTTCCATCAGGCATGTGCATGAAGAAGCCGTACATGTTTTGTCATTGCTTATTTTAGGGCCGAAGAGTCCCGGTAAGGGCAAATATGTGTATTTAAGGCCGTTGATTGATGAGCTCAAATAGCTATGTCGAAACTTCTGATGCATCCCTCAAACAGAACGTCCAGATGAGGCTTGCTTTGATGTGGACTATACATGATTTCCCTGCATTCGAAATCATGTATGGGTAGAGCACACATGGAAAGTTAGCCCCTTGCTTATATGGGCGTGAATCCCAATCATACGTTAAAGCACAGCGGGAAGCCCTCATGGTTTGGATGTCACCGAAAGCTTTTGCCACCAGACCATCAGTTTCATAAGCCAAAGGATAAATTTGACGGGACAATTGAGGGTGAGGTTGTCACACTGGACTATCCATCTGGTAAAGAAGTGCTCTCGCACCCGGAGGCACTTGATACTGACATACCATACGACAAGGGTGTGCCAGATCAGAAGATTCCATGATACAGGAAAGAGCACAATTGGAGAAAGTAGTGTATTTTATGAGAGTTAGCTTACTGGAGGATAGTCATTATCAGAAACAACATGGATGTGATGCACATCGAGAAGAATGTTTTCGATAATGTGTTCAACACAGTGATGAATTTCAATGGGAAATTGAAAGATCACCTTAAAGCGAGAAAAGATCTACAACAGTTTAGTGTACGCCGTGAACTGTATCCTCGGATAGTCAACGAGAGGACACCGCTTTCGAAAGCACCATACTATCTAGAGAAGAAACAGGTAGAGAAGGTCTGTCATTGGGTTAAGAATTTGAAGCTTCCGGATGTGTATGCGTCCAACATATCTCATTGTTGCAATGTATCAGAATGCAAGTTCCAAGGGATGAGGAGTCATGACTGCCACGTATTTATGAAAAGATTCATTTTTATGGCCTTCTGGTGAATGTTGCCAAGGGTTGTATTTGAGACTTTAACTGAATTATGTCATTTCTTTCGGGATATTTGTTCTTCTACAATTCGAGTGAGTAACATAGAGGTGCTTGAAAAGAACTTTGTGTTGACAATTTGCAAGCTCGAGAAAATCTTCCCACCATCATTCTTTGATTCAATGGAGCATTTGCCCTTTCACTTGGCATATGAAGCTTAGATGGGTGGGCCTGTGCACTATCGGTGGATGTATCGTATCCATTTGAGAGGTCTTGCTTTAACTCTATGTTGTTCGTTTACAGGTAATGCAAACACTGATTCATTGATATTCCACCTAACTCTATTCGTTAAACTTCTAGGTGTATGTTCCATTTGAAGAAGAAAGTCCGTGATAAAGCTCGTGTTGAGGGCTCAATTGTTGAGACTTATGTAATGGAAGAGCTTGTAAACTTTTGTAGTCAATTTTTTGAGCCTGATGTTGATACAAGGTTAAATCAACTACGCTGAAATGAACCCGGAGCCAGCATACATTTAGAAGGGCAATTGTCAATATTCAAGCAGTCAGGTAGTCCGTTTGGACGAACCTATACTCGGTGGCTAACGGATATAGAGTACTGTGCTAGAATAATATATTCCCTTCTAAATTGTGATGAAGTTTTAGTGTGCGTTAAGTAAGTTTCTGACTTAAGATAATTACTATACATAATTGAAAATGTGTGCTTAGTGGGTTAACTCTTTCGATTTGCAGTGAATTCAGTGCGAAATCTTTAATCACTGATCCTGCTGGACTTGACTCTCATCGAAAATCGTATTTTGTAGAGTGGTTCAGAAGATGTGTAACTCTTTAACCAAAATTTACTTTGTTTCATATGTCACTCCATTTGTGGTTTATTAACTTTCACTGCTTATATAATTGGTCAAGTCGGTCGATGCTCCAATAGCCTCCTTGCTGAAATTACTAGCTCAAGGCCCTCATAAACAAGTAGTCTGTCATGGAGGCTACATCATCAATGGATTTAGGTTTAATGTAAAAGATGATGACCAGACGAAACAAGCCCAAAACAGTGGAGTCTTGGTCAACGGCGACAGTTATGATGAGGATTGCATGGACTTTTATGGAGAGCTAGATGAGATTGTTGAGCCAACATATTAGTTCCCAAAACCATCTGGTAATGTTTAAGTGTACATGATTTGTTGTCACGTGTGGTAGAAGAATCCATGTTACCTCACAGGGGATTGTAGATGTCAATATTAAGTCAAGACTTGCATCAGACGAGTCGTTTGTGTTTGGTAGTCAAGCTACACAAGTCTTTTACACGGAGGACATCACAAATTCCAAATCTCATTGGTATACAGTTATCAATTCCAAGAAATTGCCGTAACATATGACAGTGAGGTAGACACCTTTCAAGCCGACCAAGCACTTGTCTCAGTACCTGTTGAGGTGGACAACGAGGAGGACGATCTCCCTCTTCAACCAATAGTTGATGTAGTGGAAGAAGTCGTAGATGATGACACATAAGATGTAGAAAGTGTTGAAGATGATGAGGCTGAGTCTACTCGCGAAGAGGAAGAATTACTCGATGAAGAGGACGACGAGTCCTAGGAAGAAGAGGATAACGAGTCTGACGATGATGATGGCGATGATTCCCAAAATGAATATGATTAACTTGTACTGTTGTAACATGCATTCTTTTAATACTCGGTTCATAGTGTTTTTATACTAGGTTCATATATATACTCGGTTCATTTATATAGTGTTGTAACATGACGTGGACAGTACATTGTTTTGCATGTGTTAATTTCTATAATTTGGACATGTTGTACACAAAGTCAGACGTGGATAGATTACGGGGCATCCATGGTCGTGGTGGATGCCAAGCTGCGTCTACCCTGATGGCTCTGGCCTCGTCATTGCCTGCTGATGATGAGGCACGTAGTGCCCAAATCTAGCAAGCAGGGACCCAGTCCAAGCCCCAACCGTAGATCCAGCCGCAGCCCCAGTTCCACTTCCAGTCCCAGCCGCTAGCCCAGCCCCGGGCCGATTACTACCACGTGTCCCCCGCTGGTTCTCCTTCTTCTGTGGGTTCTACCTCAGGTATATTTGATAACGACGTTTGGTCATAATGCTAGACTGGTATTTAAATTATATTAGATCTGTATTACTGTTGGTGTTTTGCAGGATCTGACTAAGTCGTGGACCGACACGCGGCGTGCATATTGACCTCTAGCGTAATCAGAGAGTTACTCTCACCCAGAAGGCCAGTAAGTAAAACAATTACATAATGCAGTACTTACAATCTTTAATTCCAATATTTATTACTGTCCACTTGTTAAATATGTTTGATGGTTGTTTATTTTTTAGGATCCTGGAGACTCTGGCAAAGATGAAGATTGGCGTCCTTGTGAAGGGCCGATTCTTTGAGCCACGCCTATACTGGAAGGACTGGGACGCCACGACAAAAGACTCCTTATGGGAAGAGTGGCTGGTATGGTTTTTAGCTGTTTGTAAAAGTTATTATTTGTTTAATTAGAATGTAATTTTGAATCAATCATATTGATTGTGTAATTAGATGCCTTGCATGATGGGTTCGAGTTTCAGTCGCCTAAGCAGCAAGCATTTGGGCAGTAGGCTTTTTTTTTTGCCTACATTGGCAAAAATTACTGGCGTGGCTGCACGACGCACGGGATCAAGCGCAGAAGATGGTGCCTGAGGGTGCCTTGATGAAGGAGTGGAAGGGATTTCCCCCTCATTGGATATCGCTAGCAGTATGGGGAGCGATGGTTGATATGTGGATGCGGAGGACTGGTACATCCTGCGAGGCCAAGAGTAAGAGTTGGAGCGAGAATAGACATGAGAAAGATCCCACGCACACGCGGGGGGGGTCGGTGGCTCACGACGTCCTCTGACACAAGAATGGGGTTAAACACCCAAACCTGGCGCCTGATGAGATACATTGCTCTGACGTACACTGAGATGCATGTGAGGAAGAAGGATAATGATGATCAACTGGGCTTTGTTTCAGATATTTTTTGGCAGATCGATGTAAGTTACGATCTATTTTGTTTAGTTTGTTAAATTGTTGCCTTTGTTGATGTTTGTTGCCTTAATGTTTTGAATGTCAAATCACTGTTTTATAGGCCTCGTATGAATAGATGATTAGGGGGTCTAGGCAGTAGTCCGGATAGCCATCAAGGTCCATCAGTACAGGCACGAGTATGGGCACGAGTACTTGGGGATTGAAGAAATGGCTGGATACACCGGGGGTCGTCAATTGGCAGAAAGGCCGCATACACAGCCTCCCCCGTAGATTGCACGAGTCTGGATAGCAGTGTCCCCACCCCCCGCTGCCTCTCCATTGATGCAGACATCGACCATGGGCGCGACCGTCATTACAAGAGGACGAGATCCGTCGCATTGCTACGGAGGTGTATAGGATGGTCGCGGCGAATAATCCGATACAAACACTATAAACGTTGAGTAAACACTTTATACGATTGCTATCGAGATTAATGAGTCCATGCCTTTACGTGCAGGGCAGTGCTGCTGGACATGCTGAGCCGGATCTGCCTCCCATTGCACCCGTGGACGAGGACGATCAGCAGGCTCTAGATCCGGGACTCGCCGACCCCTTATTAGCCCTTCCCCGGCCTCCTAGCTGTATCACGCTCCCGTGCCCCCCTAACTTGTACTCCTCTCCCCTCTCCGACTTTATTGTCCCCCGCTCCAGTGCCTTCCTGAACTTTGTATACATTTTATTTTTCAATAGATATAGAATTCATTATTTATACATATGTGCTGTGTTTGTTTTAGGGTTAAATAATTGCTGATATTTAGGGTTAGATAATTGCAAATGGATCAACAAGTATTTAACCCTAGTGTGCATTGAGAATTATTTGCTGGATTGAGATTGTGTTATTGAGAATTTATAATTACAGGTTTGTATATTAGAAAAATAAAAAAAATTATTTAAAAAATATTTTGACTTTTAGCGATGGAATTGTTTTCCTCGCTAAAAAGTCTCACTGAAATATAAAGCGACAGATTTTTAGTGACGGGATTTCGGTTGCTAAATCAGGAAAAGTTTTAGCGACGGATAATTCGACAGTAAAAATCTGTTGTAAAAAATTTTGACGACTCATTTTTCCGTCGTTAAATATTTTACTCAATAAATTATTTTCAAAAAAAGAAAATAAATTAAAGAACAAAAAATAGAATAAGCGACGTAAATTCCGTCGGAATTTGTATTTCTACGCCTGTCGTTGAAGGTTGACTTTAGGCGACAGATTCCGTCGCAAAACATTTAGAGATGGGGTTATAAGCAACTGACTTTTAGCGACGGCATATGACTTTTTGCAACAGAAACCCTCGTTGCTAGAAGTCATTTTTCTTGTAGTACACCTATGTTAATTTGTGTTAACTTATGCAGGTTCAAGGAGAAGCAAGTGAAGTAGCTGCACCATCAGAGCCATTGCGGCAACTAGACCCTCACAGCCAAGTGCAGCAGATGCACCATCAGAGCCAACCGCATCAATTGCTATATCAAAACCATCTGGAACAGCTACACACCCTACTAGAACTGCTAGAAGGAGGGTTTATGTGAAATAGTAATATAACTGTGGTCAACTAGGGCATAACAATTGAACTTGCAGTAAATTTGGCAGATGGAATACAACTAGAACTGTGTTTAGAATGGTGAAAGGTAACCCTCGTTGGATTACTGCCTTAAGGAATGTACTAATACATATTTTTATCTTCCACATTCAAGTACATAATTCAGAAAGTCAAAGTTGTGCAAATGTGACCAATTCAAATGTGACAAACCCCCTGAAATGAACCCCCCTAAAAACAATACAAATCAGGCCACCTTGCTGAAGTGGGGCAAGAAAATGCTAGGACACTACCATTCACTCAAGGAAGTCAGACTATCTCTAGGAGAAGCATAAGCAGTAGAAATAAGAGACGGCATTTAAAATTGGATGGAATTTTGTACTTGGATGTTTGGATCTTGGTGCAGAGTTCTGTTTTGGATGTTTGAATTTTTATTTGCAAAGACACTTTAGGATCACTGGTGTAAATCAGAGCTGAGCTCTATTTTTGGATGTTTATTTGTAATGTCACTTTGATCACTAATATACATCAGGGTTGAGCTGTGTTTTTGTAGATGTTTAGATATGTATTTGGGGGTTTGCCTTTCAGGGTGTTGTGGTGGATGTTTTACCACAGGGACATGTCCGGCACCGTCAAAAAGGATAGGGGACTTACAAGTTTTATATTCAAACTTAAGCGACATATATGGAGTTATTATGGTGTTGCTCTTGTTATTATTAAGGTTATTGCATCAGAGCTTAATCTATTTATATTAGGGCTCTTTGAAGTCTTTCATTGCTTAGCTATGTTATTTCAATTAGGCAGTAAGACATAAACAAAGGAAAACATCACTGACATGCACAGAGCATTCTAATTGATAAATTAGACATAGCCCTACATTTTACATCAATAAGATGGGCGTTACCCAGTTCCTTATAAAATACGGCGTAGTACGGCCCCACCCTAGGTCACCAACATCTAAACCAACTGTCCTTAGTTGGCAGAAGCACCACAATGATGGCCCAGCTCAACACCAGCAGCAGCCATAGAGCCACCTCTCTTCCTTTGCACCCTTCACGCTCAAGTCGAGGCACAGGGAATCATACCAACAAAGAAACATCACTTTTCATCTGTACGTTTTGTTTTCCTAATGTGGTCTAAGTGAAATGAGATTATGGCTTGAATACAGTTGAATGAAGGAATTTGACGGAACCGAAAAAATGACGTTCATCATCATTACAAAAATGAAAACTGAAAAATGTAAACGTACAGTAGGTTTTTTTACAGCAAAATGGGCAACAACCGGAATCTTCTTCCACGGTTGAGATCAGTCTGCGATTTCTTCAATGTTTCAGTGCGCCCACGATGGCATATAGTATACGTCCTCCGTAGGCCAACAATTTGTGTCTATACACATAATGACAAATATGTGTATATTCATAGAAAGAGCATTAAATTTGGCAGGAACTTTCACTCCAATCTTTCCTTTTGATTTTTTACAAGTTATCTACTTGATTTACCCATGTACTTTTGTAAATTTGAATTACACCTTTCGTCAAAAAAAGTGGACGGTAGGTTTCAGGGAACATAGACTTGTAACCCTAGGAACTTATCCGGTAGAGGAAAAAGAAAAGGGACTTAAGGGGTTAGAAGTTGAAACTTAAGGGCATTGAGGAAATTATTACTTGTTTTTTAAAATACTTTCTCCAACACTTCCTCTCTCCGAGTAGCCTCTCCCCCCCACCTACCACCATTTTCATCACAAGAATGCACTTATAGATAAATCAGTAAGTGTGTCTGGCATTTTGGAGGTCAATTTGGGTTAAGTGGTGTCAGGTGGGAGATCGATAGTAGACTCGGTGGTTATGGTGGATCACGGCTTCATCTTTATAAGTAGCCTTAGTGATCTCACTGTTACTTGACCAGATATTGCTTGCACGGATTGATCAAGTTAGCCAGTTCTTTAACATTCCCTCCACTATTCACTTGGCAGTAGTTCTTCAAATTCAGTGATATGTGCAGGGCACTTTCATGGTTTGCGTTATCCTTCAGCATCATCTTTACAGCCCACTGTCTTCTTTGATACAGAGTAGGGATGAGACCTTTCAGATTCTGACTACATGTTTCTATTTTTTTTGTGGTAATTCTCTTATTTCCTAGTAAGGCAGAAAATAGTCAACTGCCTCTTGCTTTAGCACTGAGTTTTAGTATTGAGCTCTTGCTGACAAAACCACTAAGTTATTTTGGTTGCGATGGCTACTTTGGGACATGAGGTTCTCTTTCGACTCTAGTACCCTGATTTATTGTAACAGTCATAACGGTACGCTGGTTACTGATGTAGCTCACTCCCAATCAGCAGGTTAAACTTGGTCAACTACGATATTGGTAGTTATCTTTTGGGTGAGTTAGGGTTTTGAAGGGACTCTAACATGATCCTCAATGCCCAGTCATTACTCCTAATTCTATTAGGACCGTAACACACATGCTTATGTAAAGTTGGCTCCGCTCCCCCAGGTACATAGACAACTACTCATGCACAAACACCATCATCTTTCTTGCTTATTCAGATTTATATCATGTAGCTAATCTCTGAATTAAAGATTAGAGAGTTCCCCTGCTAATACCCTACCCATATGTCACTCTTTTTCTATCTTGCTGGTCATTATTCCAGGATCTGGTTCCCAATCATGTTTTTCCATTAGCAAGAGTAATATTGACGTTTTTCTTGAGAGGAAAAAACCCAATGAGATTGACTATCGTGTCACTCGTACTTATCTCTATCGTGGCACACTTCAGCTCATTCTTGTCTCTTCCTCCGATCAACTTACAGATGTCTCCACAATGTCCTTCGCAAAAGAACTTCTTGAGCTTTGCTTTCAAACTCAATTTTGTCTCTAGTTAATCACCTTGAGTTTGGGGGAGGATACTAGAGTCAACTACATAAATTAAGGAATCACTTCAATTCATTCCTCATATTGTGTACACTCCTTCATTTAATCCTTATATTTTTTTCTAGGTCAACTAGGTCATGTCTGTAATGTCCATTTATACACCCCTCATATGTAAAATTGAAGCACACAAACATATAAAAACAAAAGCACATCTCTATCTCAATTAAGTCCAAAAGATTGAACCCCTGAGCAGCCAACAATTCGTATCCAAACGATTGAACCCATGAAGTGTGAAAATTAAAATGAGGGTTATAGAGGGATAATAAGTGAGCCACGGAGAATCAAATAGAAGCAAAAAGAGCAGGTTATGAATCTACCTGGAAGACAACCTGAAGAATGGAGGAGGAGGGCCTCTCTTTCGTGAAAGAAACCCTCTATAGAGGCAAGTCTAGATAGAGAAAACTAGAAGGAAATAGGGAGAAAAAATTGTACTAGAGTTGTGGTTGCATGCAAAAAATAACTTGAAAATCATCAAATTGCTTAAGGTGGACTACATTTTGTGCATTTTGACTGTTTGATAAAAAATTTAGGTGCTGCAAACTTAAGCTTTCAATTAGTAAAATTGAAAGTCTTAAGCAACTGAATTTTCACCGCAGAGAAAGAAAGTTCACCTTCCAATCTGCAAATTCATCCACTATACCAGAGTTTAATACTTATATATCTATATTATAATTTCTACCGAAATCATTTTGGTTGTTTTGGTGGTTGTGGTGGTGGTGGCATAAAGGTGATGATGGTGGTGGTAGTGGTTCGTGAAGATATGGTGTTAGCAATTGTCATAGTGGCGATCGGCGGAGGCGCATCGATCATATGGTGGTGGCTGTTGTATGGGGGATATGGAGGTCATTTTTGTATAGGTGCAGGATGTGGTGGTGGTGGTTGTGATGCCATCGTCAAGATGGCAACATCCTCACGGTGGTGGTGGTGGCCATGGTTGTGGTAGAGGCAGTGGCTAGGCCATGGTAATTATGGTGGTGGTAGGGAAAGGAACATAATGGTTGTGGTTCTGGCTCTAGTGCAGTTAAATTGGTGTTACTATGGGAGACTCTCACTCTCTCTTGCACCTAGGAGACTGGAAGGTGTTGCTGGCTTCTTCACCTCCATTAGCATGCCTACTTCAGGTTTCTTTATCTTTATTTATGCACTTGCAGGCATGGGTGAATTTGTGAGAACTAAATTAGAGAATTTCATTCTCGCGGAGGAGGAAGATGAGGATATACTGTTGAATGGGAAAATTGGTGACCTTGCCCATGCAATTCCCATGGAGTCTCGTTAGAAAATACTAACATTAAAGGGTCAACAGCAGAGCAGCAAAAGATACTTTTTAGAAAATATGAAGTCGGAACAAGTTACTGAAAGTTGTGGATGTTGGCCGAACTTGTCCATTTTCCATTTCTCGTCAAGCGAACGATGGAGGGCCATGGAACTTCCACGACAATCACTTATTGATCAAGCCGTTGGAGCAAGATATGACAGCGACTAATACAAATTTGAATTGCTGGATCTTTGGATCCAAATATAAAGATTGTCATTAGATTATTATTGTGAAGAATATTGCCAAAGTAATTGGAACAACAACTAGAGAGTTTATTAAGGTTACAAGACCTCGGGAGGAAGCAAAAAGGGAACGATATCTCCGTATTAGACTTAGACATCCATTGTTCAAACCATCAAAACGGGCAGGTTTCATAAGGTATAATGGAGACTACAGAGTAGGCGCGACGTATAAGTACGAAGGCATAGCCTCAATCTGCTTCTACTATGGGCGTTTGGGTCATGAGAGGAACGAATGCATTAGGATGCAAAACATGGTACTCTTAAATAGATCCAATATAGGGAATGTATGTTGGTTGATCCACTGTGCCATCGGGTCACTACTACCAAAAGTGGCGGTTACAAACACAAGCTGAGGAAAGATATTAGAACCAATGGCGATCGGTGTTTTACCAAAATCACAATGGATTTAGTGGAGCAAAAGGAACCTTCTACAAATAAAGACCCTAACTATATGAGTTATTCTCCACTTAAGATTCAAATTTGAAAGAGTTAAACGAGGATAGTTGTTAATGGGAGTCCATTACGGGCAAAAGGTGTTGATTTATATTGAGATTCGCAAGGTGATAAAGAACAAGAGTTTTTCTTTACAAATGCTAGAGAAAAGGTGACCAAAAAGGGATTAGAATTGGGCTTAGTAACTACCAAGGGAGCTGATGAATTGCAGCTCAAATCTACTTTGCACCCAATTAATGGACCAAATAGGCTTGTAGCCTCTAAGTATATGGAAGAGGCGGAGGATTAGAGGTGTCAAAGGGCCGGGCTTGGGCCCGCTCAGCCCAGGTCCAGAGAGCCAGAAGATGGGTCGGGTCAGATGGGGCTTCAGGCCTGGGAAACCGGGCCAGACCCAAGGCTGGGAAATCCAAGCCCTAGGCCCTAACTTTAGGGTCGGGCCCAGGCCTATTTTTTTAATATTCCTCTTTTGTGTTGCGAAAATATTAACACACAAAATAAGTTTTTTGATAGGCCCTCATCCTTTTGATCCGGGCTTGGGACCGGTTGCTTGTAATTTTGGGAAAACAAGAATGATTAGAAGTTGATAAGTTAAGCATTTTAATCTAATCCATCTGCTCCTACTTTCTCTTATCAAGCGTTTTGCATTTTCTCTTGATAATTCCTCTCATTTTCATCCCACTGCCTTTTTATTTAGTATTATCTCTAGAAATGAGAGCATGCTATCAGCTTCTCCCCGGTGGAGATCAAGCAGTCTGGTGCTAACCTCCTCAGAAAAACATCTGTGAATGTATAGTGGGATTCATCTTCTACACAAAAAGTTCATCTTGCAAATTTTGATACACTTTAGCATAAGCTAGACCATAATCCTTAGTATCATCTATTTTCATGACTTCTTCCATACCCTCACTTTTCTCATTAAAATGTACATTAGCAACAAAACATAAATTTCTTAACAACAAACGAGAGCACGAAAAAGCATAACATGTTGTCGAAATCAGCATTCCCATAATACTAAGAATAATATTGTGACACTGTCCATTAATACAATTTCTCGAGCAATATATGCAACACAACAAAAAAAATGAAAACAATGTGCACTATTCAGCTTAGTACTTGGCTTCTGCTTGAACTGAAAATTTTCAGAACTGATTGCTTTTCCTATCTACAAAATTACGTTTGAGGCTACGCATGAGTTACTGAATTAATGACATTTAAATTCACAATACAATGACATACAAAATTCACAATCGGTGATTTCAGACAAGAAGTAAAAACTAAGCAAACAATTGTGAGGAATTTATATGTTGAGAGTAAGCTCAGACCTAAGGTAACAGAAATTTTAAAAGCAGTTGCTTTAGACCTACATGAGCAAAAACAATTCAATATATGTCATGACTGCAAATTAATAGTGAAAGGACTTAGAAGTCAATTTTGTGTAAATAAAATGATTTACGCCTATCTAGTGAGTTATATTCTTGGTATCTTTGCGTTGCTGCACTTATAATTACAAATCAAAGAAGTACCTTCACCAGAAGCCAAAAAAGGGATAAACAAAAGAAAGTAAAAATAGTTGAAGGGTTCCAATAACAAAAAGAAAAAAATAGTCAAAAATAGGTCAGAAAAGGGCCAAAAATCGGGCAGGGCCCTAAACATTGGGCCGGTTTTAGGCCAGCTCGTTTTTAGGGCCTGACCCGGGCCTTTTTAGGGTCGGGCCGAGCCTAACAAAAATTTGCAAAAATCAGACCTGGCCCTAGCCCTGGCCCAAGGCCCTGCGGGATAGGGCCGACACTGTTCATGGTTAGGGCCGAGTCAGGCCGGACCAATTTAGGGTCGGGTCGCCTTTGATATCTCTAAGGAGGATACTGCCCAGACAATAATAAAGGCCTATATCCAGTTAGTTAATAACTCACAATTAGGAGCAAAATGGAAACACTTTGGTAGTATTCATAGTGACAAATTCGGTATTCAGAAATTATTCGTCATGGACAATAATTCGGAATTCGAAGATCTTCATTAGTGAACCGGAAATAATTCGGTGGACTAACAAAGTTCATATCATAGATGAGGAATAATTAGGTAATTAATCGTTCAAGTTACAATAGTTTTTAGTATATGAAATTTGTATAATCTATAATTGAAATGAAAAAAAAGTAAGAATTCTTCAAGTTTTTTAAGTGATGGGTACAAAAATTGAGAAAGAATGTAGGATGGGTTTGTATAATTATGCGTACTTAGCTCAATATATACTACTTTGGCTAGAATGGAACCAAACTTATGTGATGGTGTGATGGCATAAAACTGCCCAAACAACAAAAGAGACGTGGGTTGGAGTCCCACCGAAGAAATGTCTTGTTTCTACTATTTTTCAAGAAAAAAAGTAAAAACTTTTACTCGCGATATATTCGTGAATATACGTGAGTTATTCACAATTTTTTAATTAATCACGATAAATAGGCATTTTAAACTTTCTAGTAATATATCGCGATTATTCGTGAATTTCTCCAATTTTTCACGAATATTGTTACTTTGGAAGTATCTAAGCTCACCTTCTCACTGATTAAACAAATTAATGTCATCAACAGTGGGCTTGGCACAAGTTTGTGTGGTCATAATTAAATGGATACCCATGTACTCTCAAAGTTTTCTTCTCATTATTACCAGCAAAAATCCAGACACATCCAACGAGAAGAGCACATCAGGAATGGCTGAAGTTAAAACTATGGCATAATGTGGATGGAGAGATGCTTCGTCGATGGGCAAAGGGAAACGGGATCATGTACTGGAGAGATTTTTGCCAAAGGTAATCCATCGCTAGACGAAGGTCAAGTAAGTCAAGGTAAGCTGTTTTGTCCTAGGGTGGAGGTAGCCAACCACAAATGGCCTAGAATGTGCAGGGAGTGGATAAAAGCCTCACAATTTGGGCATTAATTGATCTCTGTATGCTCTATTCCCCTGAGGTATTTTTTTTCAAAAAAAAAAAATAATGGAAAAGAGAAACTGATTCAGGTTAGAAGTGCATTGGGTTTTTGTAATATGGTGTGCATTAACCATATTGGTATTGCGTGAAGTAAGCATGTTAATCTAAGATTAGTGATTCTTAGTAGTTTTGAATATGTAACAAGATGAAAGCATGCCAGAAAGCATTGATAGAATTGAAAGAGATAGCTTTACGGAACTCACATCAGTGTATTAGAGAATTCCGAGAAGAGGTAAAAAAATATTGTAAGCTAGTAAAAAGAGCATACCTGGATGAAGAACTGTATTGACATGAAAAATCTAATCATTATGAAACTATTCTAGTAAGGAGTAAGTGAACGGACACCTAGCTCATATCCGAAAGCCCAAAAAGTGCGAAGATATGAGCATAATCGAGAGTAAGCA
The DNA here is from genome assembly GCA_033070095.1 of Escallonia herrerae. NCBI lineage: Eukaryota > Viridiplantae > Streptophyta > Magnoliopsida > Escalloniales > Escalloniaceae > Escallonia > Escallonia herrerae. The sequence goes on along the minus strand of JAVXUP010001235.1, from coordinate 57,842 downwards.
AGAACTTTGGTAAAAGCAGGGATAAGAATACTAAGTTCTTTCCTGTAGTGTAGTGCAAAGGTGAAACCAAAACAAATTGGTTGGCCTTGAATATTATCATAGGTCTTGGCGAGAAAAGATTGAGAACATGGTAGAGACTGTTGTGAATTTCTTCCAAGATATATTCCAAGCCTCACACCAGCGTAACATTTCACATATGCTCCCCAATGTTGAGCACAAAGTTACTTAAAGCATGAAGTGTTGGTTCACATCCCCTTTTACAGATACTGAAATAGACATAACCCTGCTTCAAATAGAACCATCCAAGGCACCTGGACAAGATGGGATGCCATCTTTTTTCTTCCAGATTTTTTGGCATATTATTGGACACGGTATACGTTTCAGTGGTGAGCTCGTTTTTCCCTGGCCGACTGTCACGAAGCATTAGTCAGATAAGTATTACATGGATTCTAAAAGTGTCTTTCCCTTCAAATATATGAGCCACGTCATATTATCCAGTGTAATATTGCAAATTGTTGCCCAAATTTTTCCTTTAGACTGCTACATATCCTCCCTAAAAATTGGGTGAAGCACAAAGTGCATTCATGAAGGGTGACAAATCATAGATAACATCTTGTTAGCCCAAGAAATCTTCCAAACTTGAAGAATAGGAGAAGGGGAAAACATCATTTAATTGCAATCAAAATAGACATGACAAGTCGTACGAAAAAGTGAAATGGAGTCTTTGGAAGCTATGATGCGATAACTGGGGGTCGAAGAGAATAGATCATGTAGGTAATGGCATGTGCCTCACTTTAACTTATCAGTGACTATCAATAGAGATTGCAAGGGCTATGGCGAAGCCATCGAGGGGTTTATGGCAAGGAGACCGCTATCACCAGTGTTATTCTTAATTATTGAGGAAGGACTTTTGGCTTTAGCCTCAAATGTTGGTGGAAGAGGACTACTTTGAGGTATTAGAGTCTGTCGCTATTTGTCGGAGTTTAGCCATTTGTTATTTGCTGATGATACTTTAATCTACTGCAAGAATTTTGAGCAAAATTGTCAACAACTCTATAACGACGTAGTCCACAGCCCCACTGCAGGGCCATGTCTCAAAAGAACTAGCCAAGTAGGTACTTATGAGTTCATAGGTAGGGTTGCATAAGGGTAACATATACTATTCCATATCTGATGTGAGATATCATAATCTCCCATCTTTTTGCCTTAGCGTCCTCGCTAAGGCTCAATTACACATACCCCGCAAACCTCTTTTCTAGCTAATGTGGGATATACCTGACTTACACTTTGTTGCCCCACTACAAGAAAACGTATCTGTTGCGACGGAAGATATTCCATTACTAAAAGTCATTTAATCGACTAAATAAACCCTCAGTAAAAGTCCTTCGTTAAAATCTTTTACCGACGAATGTTTTAACGACGGACTTCTACTGATAGAGTTTAAATGACGGGCCATCCTTCACTAAATTTTTTTATTTTTGATGTTTTAAAAAAAAATTAGGTGACAGAATTTTACTGTCGCTAAACGTTCCGTTGTCAAAATACGATTTTTACCGACGAATTTTTATCGACGACTAAATTCCGTCTCTAAAAACCTATCTTGTGTCGCACAAATGCTCTTTTCTTTCTTCCTCGTTTATCTCTCTTATCTCTCACCCACCAAACGGAAATCTCACCTTCGGCAACCACCCTCTACGGGGACCTATGGCGACCCACCTCTAGTGAGACCCTCGTCATCCCCCCTACGACGTCCCCGTGAGTTTTTCCATTACCGTCACCTGCGGCAGCTCTGTCCACCACCTACGGCTACCGTTCGCCTGAATTCTGCCAGTTTCTTCAAATTCAAGTAAGCTTATCATGTTGTTTGTAGATTGTTCTTTGGTAATTCCTCAACATTTGTTTGGCAGTATTAGTTGGCAGTATCCATTATTCCAAGAATGTGCATGTATATTTGTTTTCTGTAGCATTTGAATCCTTTTAATTTTTCTTTTTGTCATGCAATTTGTGGTCCATCAATGTTCAACAAGTTCAGTGCTGCGAACCCCGTAGCAGCGTTTTCTAGTGTCAATTTTCATGGCTCTATTTCTTTGAATTGATAAAATCAGAAAATGATATATGGATAGTCAAATGACGGCACCCTATTAACCTTTGAAGTAAGAAATGATATTTGGGAAGCAAAGTTTCTAAACAATCTTAATCTTATCTAAATCCGATCAGCCTCAATGGATCAGGGAGATGGCGTTATAACTATACTTCGCTAGCATTGTAAGGTAAACTGTGGTTCAGCAATTGACTATGTTGATGTACTAAATGATATTCAGATTCTCAATTAATAGAATACCCAATAAAAAGTATATTTACCGATGGAATCTCTTCCGTCAGTAAATTAAACCAATTGAACCCCTAATTGAATGCCCAAATCCAATCGAATCCTAAATTGAACCCTAAATTGAATGCCCCAATTCAACCGAACCCTAAATTGAACTAATAGAACCCCCTAATTGAACCATAAATTGAAGTAATTGAACCCTAAATTGAATGCCTTAATTGAATCGAATACTAAATTAAACTAATTGAATCCCTAATTGAACCCTAAATTGAATGACCTAATCCAACCGAACCGTAAATACCCCTAATTGAACCCTAAATTGAATGTCTCAATTCAACCGACCACTAAATTGAACCATAATTGAACCCTAAATTGAAGTAATTAAACTCTAATTAAACCCTAAATTGAATGCCCTAATCGAATCGAACCCTATATTAAACTAATTAAACCCTTAATTGAACCCTAAATTGAATGCCCTAATCCAATCGAACCCTAAATTGAACTAATTGAACCCCCTAATTAAACCCTAAATTGAATGCCCAATTCAACCGAACCCTAAATTGAACTAATAGAACCCCCTAATTGAACCCTAAATTGAAGTAATTGAACCCTAATTAAACCCTAAATTGAATGCCTTAATCGAATCGAACCCTAAATTGAACTCCCTAATTGAATGCCTCAATTCAACCGAACCCTAAATTGAACTAATAGAACCCTAAATTAAATGCCCTAATCGAATCGAACCTTAAATTGAAATAATTCAAGCGCATCGGAATGTGCATTTTAAACAATTGTTTCCCATTTGAACATTGATCATTTGTTTGATAATTTTAGGTTGTTAATTGTGCATTTAAGAATTGTGATTATTGATCGATGATTTTAGGTTGTTAATTGATGATTTTAGGTTATTAGCTGTGTATTTGAAGTAATTGACGTTATTAATTGATGATTTTAGGTTGTTAATTGATGATTTTAGATTGTTAATTGTGCTTTGAGCATTTGAGATATTGAGATTGTTGACGGAGGATGGGACCCAATTGGATTGAATGTGTAATTTTTATTAATTTTTATTGCATTGAGCATTTGAGAATTAAGAATTGGATTGTTGACGGAGGATGGGACCCAATTGGATTGAGATCCCCGTCAGGTAGCACGGACACGAACACCGAGTCCGATCGATACCGACACCGAAACGATATATTTTGGCTTTATACTCGTGGACACCTCTTCAATGGGTGTCCGACAATTTAAAAATAAATCAATGTCTTCGAACACTGTTGAGAGGTATCAGACACGTGTCCGGAGGTGTCGGTCAGTCACGGACACCCTGTCTGATCGACACCAACACCGAAAAATATCATATTTTGGCTTTATACTTGTGAACACCTTGTCAGGAGGTGTCCGGCACCTCTTCATGGGGTGACAGACACGGTGTCTAGCAAATTAAAAAAATAAATCAATGTCTTTGGACGTGTCCGGAAGTGTCGGACACGTGTCAGACACACTTCTCACAATTAAGCCTAACAACCCAATTAAGCCTAATTAGAACTAATCAACACTACTCCGCATAATTAAACCTGGCTATTAGCTCAAAATAATCCTGATTACTCCTAATCAAGCCTAATTAGCTATAATTAGCCCAAGATAATCCTCATTAACACTAATTAGCCCTAACATAACCCAATTAAGCCTAATTAACCCTAATTAGGACTAATCAACACTACTCTGCACAATTAAACCCGGCTATTAGCTCAAAATAACCCTGATTACTCCTAATCAACCCTAATTAGCTATAATTAGCCTAAGGTTATCCTCATTAACACTAATTAGCCCAGAGATGGTTCAATTACTCGTTGTTTATAAAACCTGCATTCTTTATATTCATTGTTGTTTTGAGAAGTCCATTGGCAACGAGATGGTTCAACTCGTTGCCAACGAATTCTATTTAAAGTGGAATTGGTAACATATGCAACGATCTTTCTGTAATTTTGATATTTCGGAAAGATTCTTGCATATGTTATCAATTTTTGAACGCATGCATGCATAAAAACCCTTAGTTCCCGTTCAAAGGTACTCATTACAAAGTAATGCTTTGTAATGAGCCTTTGGATGTCCAGTTTGGACAATTTGAAAAGCTACATGTTTATAAAACAGTGTTTTAACTCATGCTCTGTGTTCTATGTCGTGGATATTTGGTACACGTTCTCATGTGTTTCTCCGGGTGCATACAGATCTGGTGTTCTAACATCCGTCAAACCTTGCAAGGCAAGGTTAGATGAATGTTAGAACACCTAATCGATGTAGTGTACTTGGAGAAATGGGGGAGGTGCTGCCGAATTTTCCGCAGACATAGGACTAAGCATGAGTTATTCACTGTTTTTAAACATGTGCTTTTCTGAATGGGATAGGACCACTACCTATTAGAGAATGGAGGGAAATATATAGACATGTTGTCACATTCATGCATTCATATTTACATCAACCCTGCCTAATGACTGGTCATAATTGAAGGTGGTATACAGTGCGATAATTCAGTTGTCATGTCGGTCGATCGAAGTTGGATGAAAAGGAAGAATGCTGATGATTTTGAGTGTCACGTTGACGAATTTCTCGACTTCGCTTACGCGCATCCTGCACATGTTGACTTTCATAAGATAAGGTGTCTGTGCGGTAGATGTGAGTTGTTGCATTGGAGAAAAAGAATTGAAGTAAAATAGAATCTTTGTCGGTACGGTTTTATGGGTGGATACACAAGGTGGACGCAGCACGGAAAAACGATAGTATTGTCATCCAGCCCGGCTAGTCAAACTAAAGTTAGGGAGGAGGCACGATATGATTACCGAGATATGATTACGGATGCTGGGCATGCTAATGTTGACTGGGTAACGATGGTGGTGACGACAGTCCTAACCGTCGAATGAGGGGGCTCATCAGTTTTATGAGTTGTTGAGAGCTGCAGAAGAGCCGCTGTGGGATGGAGCTCCGAAACACACATGGCTGTCTACGGTTAGTAGGTTATTACAGTTAAAATCAGACAACGGGCTGAGTGAGAAAGGTTTTAACGAGTTTGTTACCTTAATCAAAGAAATTCTGTCCAAAAGTGAAAAGCTACCGCCGTCGTACTATGACACGAAGAAGATGATGAGGAAACTTGGGTTGAGCTATGAGCGGATAGATGCGTGCAATAACGATTGTGTATTGTTTTGGAAAGAGAATAAGGAGTTGTCACGGAGTCCAGTATGTGATCATTCGAGGTACAAATCGGACAAAGGGAAGAAGAAAAACATTGCATGGAAGATATTGCGATATTTTCCGGTCACACCACGGCTTCAGAGAATGTACTACTCCTCCAATATTGCTGAACATATGAGGGCTCACCGTGAGACTCGTAGCAACGATGCCGATGTGACACACCCAGCTGATGGAGAGGCGTGGAAGGAGTTTGACCGCAGGCATCCAGTCTTTGCTCAGGAGGTTCAGAATGTTAGACTTGGTCTGGCAACCGATGGGTTCAACCCTTTCGGTCAGTCTACCATGCCTTACTCCTGTTGGCCTGTTATTATTGTCCTGTACAACCTTCCACCAGGCATGTGCATGAAAAAGCCGTACATGTTCTTGTCGTTGCTTATTCCGGGGCCGAAGAGTCCCGGCAAGGACATAGATGTGTATTTAAGGCCGTTGATTGATGAGTTAAAACAATTATGGAATCATGGAGTCGAAACATATGATGCATCCCTTAAACAGAATTTTCAGATGAGGGCTGCTTTGATGTGGACTATACATGATTTCCCTGCATTGGGAATGACGTGTGGCTGGAGCACACATGGGAAGCTAGCATGCCCTGCTTGTATGGGCGTGAACCCCGGTCATACGTTAAAGCACGGCGGAAAGCCCTCGTGGTTCGGATGTCACCGTAAGCTTTTGCCACCGGGCCATCAGTTTCGTAGGCAGAAGGATAAATTTGACAGGACAATCGAGCGTGAGGTTGTCACACTGGACTACCCATCTGGTGAAGAAGTGCTCTCACACCTGGAGGCACTTGATACTGACATACCACACGGCAAGGGTGTGCCAGATCAGAAGATTCCAGGGTACGGGAAAGAGCACAACTGGAGAAAATTTTGTATCTTCTGGGAGTTAGCCTACTGGAGGACGCTCGTTATCCGAAACAACATGGATGTGATGCATATTGAAAAGAACGTTTTTGATAATGTGTTCAACACAGTGATGAATGTCAAGGGCAAATCGAAAGATCACCTTAAAGCGAGAAGGGATCTACAACAGTTGGGTGTACGCCGTGAATTGCATCCTCGGACAGTCAGTGGGAGGACGATACTTCCGAAAGCACCTTACTGTCTAGACAAGAAACAAGTGGAGAAGGTCTGTCAGTGGGTTAAGAATTTGAAGCTTCTGGATGGGTTTGCGTCCAACATATCTCGTTGTTGCAATGTATCGGAATGCAAGTTCCAAGGGATGAAGAGTCAAGACTGCCTTCCGGGGACTGTTGCCACTGGTTGTTTGCGAGACTTTGACTGAATTATCTCATTTCTTTCGAGATATATGTTCTTCTACGATCCGGGTGAGTAACATGGAAGTGCTTGAGAAGAACATTGTGGTGACGATTTGCAAGCTGGAGAAAATCTTCCCACCTTCGTTCTTTGATTCAATGGAGCATCTGCCTGTTCACTTGGCATATGAAGCTAAGATGGGTGGACCCGTGCAATATCGGTGGATGTATCCCTTCGAGAGGTAATCTTTAAATTGTTATAGTTGTTCGTTTACACTTAATGCGACACCTGTTATCATTGATATTCCACCTAACTCGATTCGCTAAACTTCTAGGTTCATGTTCCATTTAAAGAAAAAAGTCCGCAATAAGGCTCGGGTTGAGGGCTCAATTGCGGAGGCTTACGTAATGGAAGAGCTTGTAAACTTTTGTAGTCAATATTTCGGGCCTGATGTTGATACAAGGTTAAATCAACTAGGCCGAAATGACCCCGGATCAAGCACAAATTTGGAAGGGCAATTGTCAATATTCAAGCAGTCAGGTAGTCCGTTCGGCCGAACGTATACTCGATGGCTAACAGATGAAGAGTACAGTGCTGCAACAATATATGCCCTTCTAAATTGCGATGAAGTTTCGGCATTCGTTTAAGTAAGTTAATTCACTTACATTGTTGTACATAATTGAAAGTGTGTGATAAGCGAGTCAACTATATTGGTTTGCAGTGAGTTCGATGCGGAATCTTTAATCACTGATCTCGCTGGACTTGAATCTCATCGGAAATCACAATTTGTACAGTGGTTCAAAAGGCGTGTAAGTCTTTAACGAAATTATATTATGTGTTATATACAGTTCTGTGGCCAATTAGTATACTGATTTATCCTTAATTTTTACCGTCATCTACAATAGGTTCAGTCAATGGATAGACCAGTGGCCTCTTGCTTGAAATTACTAGCTCAAGGCCCTAACAAACAAACATCCTGTCATGGAGGCTATATCATCAACGGGTTTAGGTTTAACGTAAAAGATGATGACCGAACAAAACAAACCCAAAACAGTGGAGTCTTGGTCAACGGCGACTGTTATGCCGAGAATTGCATGGACTTTTACGGAGAGCTAGATGAGATTGTTGAGCTAACATATCTGGGTTCCCAAAACCACCTGGTAATGTTCAAGTGTACGTGGTTCGATGTCACATGCAGTAGAGGAATCCGTGTTAGCTCTCAAGGGATTGTAGATGTCAATGTCAAGTCAAGACTTGCATCAGACGAGCCCTTTGTGTTTGCTAGTCAAGCTGCACAAGTCTTTTACGCGGAGGACGTCGCCAATCCCAAATCTCATTGGTATACAGTTATCAAGTCCAAGAAATTGCCCGTGACATATGACAGTGAGCTAGACTCCTTTCAAGCCGACCAACCACTGTCTTGTTACCTGTTGAGGTCAACAACGAGGAGGACGATCTTCCTCTTCCAACAACACTTCATGTAGGAGAAGAAGTCGTAGATGATGACGCGGAAGACGTGGAAAGTGTTGGAGATGATGTGACTGTCTACTGATGAGGAGGATGAATTAGAAGATGAAGAGGATGACGAGTCCCACGAAGAAGAAGATGAAGAGGACGACGAGTCCCACGAAGAAGAGGACCACGAGTCTAGTGATGAAGATGATGATTCACAAACTGAAAATGATTGACTTGTAATGTTGTAACATCACGGAAAAAATGTAGTAACATTTTAGAACTTGGTTCATATTGATGTGTTTTTGCACCTTCGTTATATATATATAGTGCCGATGATGATTTCTGCCAAATTAATGTGTTAATGTCTTTGCAATTTATCTATACGAAGTCAGATATGGATAGGATACGGGCTATTCGTGGCCGGGTTGGACGCCGAGCTGCTTCCTTCCTGGTGGGTCCCACCTCATCATTGCGCACTAATGACGAGACACAGAGTGCTCGCATACAGCAGATGCACTACAAGAAAAAAGGCTTTTAGCGACGGGGAAATCCGTCGATAAAAGCCCAAAATCCGTCGCTAAAAGTTTGAGCAACGGATATACCGTCACTAAAAGTCCCTCGTATAAAAGCCAGTTACTAAAAGTTTGGCGACGAAATTTTCAAATCCGTCGTCTAATATTGCACTTTTTGTGACAGATTTATTTATTAATTAGCGACGAAATATCGGTCGCTAATTATATTTTACGTATTTTAATGTATTTTCTGTTTTGTGAATTTAACGATGGAATAATTTTTTGGCGACGGAATTAATCCGTCGCCAAAAGTCAAATTCTTTTTAAAATATATATTTTTTATTTTTCTATTACCTAGACCTGTAATGAAAATTTCAATTCTCAACAATACACAAAAATATATATACAATAAATTATAAAAAATAGTCATGATGTACAAGCCGGGCGGGGGGACTGGGGGACAAGCTGCGACCGGGCGGGGGGAGGGGGGGCAAGCTGCAACCGGGCACGAGAAGGGGCTCATCAGGGGTTGTCGAGTCCCGGATCTAGATCCTGCTAATCCAGGGCCGACTCGACATGTTCGGCAACGGTACCCTGTTGATCCTGCTCTTTGATCAGTCTCAACACCACCATAGCAATGCGCTGGATCTCCTCCTCGTCCAACGGATGCCGAGGAGCCAGTGTCTGTGCAGGGGCAACGGGGGGTGAGAACACTTCTATCACGGCACGAGCAGTCGTACTAGGCAGGCCGCGTATGCGGCCTTTCGGCCGATTGATGACCTCCGGCGTCTCCAGCCATCGCTTCAATGCTCCAGTACTCGCACCCGTACTAGTGGACGCTAATGGTGTCCAGACTCCCTAAGCTGTTCATATGAGGTCTGCAAAAACAATGATTTAAAGATATGTTAGGGCATTAATTAACGTAACAGACATTGAGGATAGTTAGAAAAAATTAACAACTTAATTAAACACATCGACTTACATCGATCTTCTTCCTTGTCCTTCTTCCGAAACATAGTCGCCGGCCCGATGCGCCTCGTCCTTATCCTTCTTCTGCACGTGTGTTTGATTATACGTCAAAGCTACGACCTCATCCTCCTCCAGATTCGGGTTCTGGACCGCATTCATGTGTCTGACGATGTCGTGTTGCACCGACCCCCCCCCCCCCCGGTGTGCGTCGGATCTATGTTCTGTCTGTTCTCGGCCCCCTTCTCAATTCTCAAATGCTCAATGCAATAAAAATTAATAAAAATCACACATTCAATCCAATTCGGTCCCATCCTCCGTCAACAATCTCAATATCTCAAATACTCAATGCACGATTAACAATCTATAATCATCAATTAACAACCTAAAATCATCAATTATTAATCTCAATTACTTCAAATGCACAGCTAATAACCTAAAATCATCAATTAACAACCTAAAATCATCGATCAATAATCACAATTCTCAAATGCACAATTAACAACCTAAAATTATCAAACAAATGATCAATGTTTAAATGGGAAAAATTGTTCAAAATGCACATATCCGATGCGCTTGAATTATTTCAATTTGGTGTTCGATTCTATTAGGACAATTAATTTAAGGTTCAATTAGGGGGTTCAGTTACTTCAATTTAGGGTTCAATTGGATTAGGGCATTCAATTAGGTGTTCAATTAGTTTAATTTAGGGTTCGATTCGATTAGGCCATTCAATTTAAGGTTTAATTAGGGTTCAATTACATCAATTTAGGGTTCAATTATGGTTCAATTACTTCAATTTAGTGCTCGGTTGAATTGAGGCATTCAATTTTGGGTTCGATTCGATTAAGGCATTCAATTTAGGGTTCAATTAGGGGGTTCAATTACTTCAATTTAGAGTTTAATTAGGGTTTTAATTAGTTTAATTTAGGGTTCTATTCGATTAGGCCATTCGATTTAGGATTTAATTAGGGTTCAATTACATCAATTTAGGGTTCAATTATGGTTCAATTACTTTAATTTAGTGCTCGGTTGAATTGGGGCATTCAATTTAGGTTTCAATTAGGGGGTTAATTAAGTTTAATTTAGGGTTTGGTTGGATTAGGGTATTCAATTTAGGGTTCAATTAGGGGTTCAATTAATTTAATTTAGGGTTCGATTGGATTAGGGCATTCAATTTAGGGTTCAATTAGGAGTTCAATTAGTTTAATTTAAGGTTTGATTCGATTAGGGCATTCAATAGGTGACACAATTAAATTGGCTTAGCTACATCACTAACCAATGGAGCCAATTAAGGCAAATTCTAATTAGGGCAAATTAGGACAAGTTCAAATTATTGAATTGGACTACGACCATTAGTGAATTGTGTTGAACTGGCATTTCATGCCATTAATTCAAATATAAATAAAGCATTTGCATCTTGACTGTCACATAACTAAAAGGGGTAGGCACATGTTGGTGCTGGGGGGTGTAGTACGGGGCTTGTTGAGAGCCCCGTGAATGTGGGTATCCATGGTGACTTAACCAAGATGAACCGTTCTGTGAAGATTCTAGCCTACTTTTTACTCTCGAAATTGTACCTCCCATGATCAGTACAATCTTGAAGTCTCTCCCCTCAAATTGTACCTCCCATGACTCAACCAAAACTCCTTTTTCTAAGGATACCTGACAGATTCCCAAAAAGTAAAAATGACAAAATACACTCCGCTCATGTAATACTCTTAAAACTCTAACATACTCTCTCGCCCCCTCCCCTCCTCCCCGCCCACACATACACACAGCTGCGCTTCTTTGTTCTGACTTCTATATTTGTGGTTTCTGATCAAAATAGCAACTTGAAGTCACTCCAATCGTCAAGTACTCTGCACTCTCATTTTTCGCCAACCAATTTTACTCGTGCCTTGCCATGTATGGAATGAAACTCTTTCTTTTAAGGTCACAAGCCTTTTAATGGTTTCAAGCATTCATGGACATGTTACTAAAGGGGTGCATCTTTAATGTTGTCAATCTTTTGAGTTAATTTTCGTTGTTAAACTTATGATAAGTGTTACAAGAGTATACATCATTGTTGCAACCATTTCTGCACACTAACGCGAGGATGTAATTTGAACTTATAGGTATTGAAATCAACTTAGATTACAATTACAGATAGATGGACAAAAGACCTAATTGATGCGCAACCAATTAACAAGTACTATATTCGGGCTCAAAGAACATACTGTTGGCGATTAATGAGATCAAAAACCAGTTCGAAACCTACCGGAGTTGGTCGGAGCTCAAAGATCTAGGCAGACCTGGTTGTGGCGGCCGCCAGAGGTGGCATGACATCGGGGGAAGATGGGCATGTCGCCAGAGGCGTGTCGCCGGAGGTGGGTCGCTAGAGTGAGAACTCGGTGGGTGAGAGATGAGAGAGAGAGAGAGCAGATCTGTGATTTAAGGTGAACTTTTAGCGACAGAACAATTCTATCGGTGAAAGTCCGGCGGCAAAAGTCCATTTTCACCGACGGAATTTTTAGCGACGAAATTATTCTGTCACTTAAATTTTTTCTTAAAAATCATCAACAATTACAAAAATCTCTAAAATATTTAGCGATGGTTACTTTCATCGTTAAAAATCCGTTGGCAAATTCTTTTACCGACGGACTATTCCGTCAGTATACTTTTTTAACAACGAATTTTTACCGACGGCAAAACTCGTCGCTGAAATACGTTTTAGCTACGGAAATATTTCCGTCTCTAAATTCATCTTTTCTTGTAGTGATGGGGCCCCAGCTCCAGCTCTAGCCCTAGCCCTAGCCCCAGCCCCATCCCTAGCGCGAGCCGTCGCCCCAGCCAGACGCAGATTCATCCCAGAGGAGCATTGATTCTCTTTCTTCAGTGGATTCTACCTCAGGTATAATTGATAACGGTGTTTAGTCAATTTTCGCTAACCTTATATTTGAACTGTATTAATGTCTGTGTTTATAGGATCTCGACGAGGTTGTGGCCCGACACGTGGAGTACCCATTGACCCCCAATGTAAACAGAGAGTTACGCTCACTTAGGAGTGCCAGTAAGTAAAAAAAAAAACACATCATGCCTTATATTTAAAATTTTGGGGTGTTAATTTATATTTGAATTGTATTAATTAATTTATATACTTCTTTGGCAGGATCCTGGAGAATCAGGTGAGGAAGAAGATCGGCGGTCTTGTGAAGGGTCGATTCTTCGAGCCACGCCTGTACTGGAAGGATTGGGATGCCGCTACGAGGAAGTCCCTATGGGAGGAGTGGCTGGTACATTGAAGTATTTATTTCTGCGATGGTATTTGTTTAATTAGAATTTGTTTTCTAAATTAATTTGTGTTATTGAATGTCTTGTAGGAGGGGTTCACGTTTGAATCGCCTAATCAGCAGGTGCTGGGGCGGCATGCCTTCTTTGCTTACATCGGCAAGAATAACCGCCTATGGCTCCATGACGCACAGGACCGGGCGAAGAAGATGCTGCCCGAGGGTGCCCCGATGACGGAGATGAAGACATATCCCTCACATTGGATATCTCCAACTATATGGGGGAGATGCTAGATCGGCGGGCTGCGGATCCAGGTTGGGACGCCAAGAGTAAGAGCGGGGCCGAGAACAGATAGAAAATAGATCTGACGCACACGGTGGGGTCTGTGGCACACGACATCGTCCGACACATGAATGCGGTTTAGAACCCGGATCTAGAGGCGAATGAGGTCATAGCTCTGACGTATAATCAGATGCATGTGCAGAAGAAGGACAAGGATGAGGCACACTGGGCGAGCGACTATGTTTCGGATATTGCCCGGCGGATCGATGTAAGTCATTTTTTTTAAGTTGTTAATTTTTTGTCTTTCTATCTTCAATGTTTGTTGCGTTAATTAATGCTCTAACATATCTTTAAATCACTATTTTTCCAGGCCTCGTATGAACAGCTTATGGGGTCCGAGTAGCAGTCCGGACAGCCATCAGCGTCCACTAGTACGGGTGCAAGTACTGGGGCGTTGAAGCGATGACTGGATACGCTGGAGGTTGTTAATCGATCGAAAGGCCGTATATACGGCCTACCTAGCATGACTGCTCATGCCGTGATAGGATAGTCCTCACCCCCCACTGACCCTCCACAGACACCGGCTACTCGGCGTCCATTGGATGAGGAGGAGATCCAACGCATTGCTACGGTAGTATTGAGGATGATCAGGAAGCAGGATCAGCAGGGCACTGCTGCTGGATATGCCAAGCCAGCCCCGGATCAGCAGGATCCTGATCCGAGACTCGACAACCCCTGATGAGCCCCTTCTCATGCCGATCCTGGCTTGTCCCCCCGCCCATTCCCAGCTTGTCCCCCTAGCCCGGCTTGTACTCTTCCCCTCTCCCCTAACCGGCTGTATCCAGTTCCCGGCTTTTACATTACAAGTTTTTTTTATAATAAATATTTTTTAAAGTTGATTATATATAGTTGTTTGTGTCTTGGGAATTATGCGTTGTTGTTGAGGTTTTAATTTTTTATTACAGGTTTGGGCATTAGAAAAATAAAAACAAAATACTTAAAAAAATAGACTTTTAGCGACGGATTAATTATATCGCAAAATGTGTGCTTTATTCTAGATTTTTAGCGACGGAATTTTTCGTCGTTAAAAATCTCATTTAGCGACGGAATATTCAGTCGCTAAAAATTGTATTCTGTCTCTTAATTTCACAAAAAAGAAAATAAATTAAAATACGTAAAATAGAATTATCTACGGAAATTCCGTCACTAATTTAAAATAAATCTGTAGCAAAAAGTCTAATATTAGACGACGTATTTTAAAATTTCGTAGCAAAACTTTTAGTTACGGACTTTTATACGGAGACTTATAGCGACGATATATCCGTCTCTAAAAGTTTAGCAATGGATTTAAGGCTTTTAGCGACTGATTTTTCCATTCCTAAAAGTCTTATTCCTTGTAGTGACCAACCATCCTTTTGATGTGGGACATACCAGAGCTTCCCTTGGTTTCACCAACCATCTGTAAGTTGACTGGATAGCTTAGCTCGTGCTTTCGAGAGTCTGCTGGTATGAGTTTGGAGAGAAGAAACTTCTGGATGTTTTGGGGTCGAATATAGTACAAGTTACACCTAAGAATACTCCTTTGTTTAATGCTCTTACAGACTTTTCCTCTCTCCAATCACTTCACACCTTTTACTTTTTTTCTCTCTTTCTTCATTCATTCTCATTCTCACATCACTTAACATATTTTTTCCTCTCTCTTCCCTCATTACCCAAGACACCACTCCCTATTTCCCCATTTGTACACTCTATCTCTTATCACATTAAATGCCTTCTCTCTGACATACACACACACACACTCTCTCTCACACACACACACATTCTTACACATTTTCTCTTAGTAACTCACCCCCTCCACACATGGGTTTCTGTCCCATTCTTCTCATTTGTTTTTCTTTCTTCCTTTCCACTCATCATTACACCCAATCTCTCCTTCTCACATTAATGCTCCATCTCTCTTACATATTACATGCCCTCATCAATTCCCCTCATCTCACCCTCCCCCTTTCCCCACACTCTCGGTCTCGGCCTCCCCACCCCCTTCCCCTAGGCCGACCCCCCTCACTATTAATTCCGTTCCTCCTTACTTTCTTCCTTCACTCACCAAATCAACACTTAGTTTTTTTTCCTTTCTTTCCTAACTCCCCAAGTCAACCTACCATTCTCTCTTCATTATATCACTCTCCCCACATACACCCCTTGGCACACCCTATTAATTCCCTTCACCACAACCCATATTCTCATCTCATATCTCACTCCTTACCTTTTAACATTTTTTTTCTATCCAACCAAAGACTAACATACCAACATTACTACAACTAAAAATTTCACGTACTTTAAGACGGCACGGCACTTCTTCGCCCCGTTACCCATTTTCTCACTTTTTCATACTTAGAACTTTTTTGCAATTTTAATCACGCCCCGCGTTGCGACGACCCATCCCTGACGTCAACGCCCTTGGTAGGTGGTGTGCGAGGCAGCTCAAACCACCTACTTCTATTCATTGTTCAAATGCCCATCGCCATACCCCGGCACCATGAAGCCGTCGCTCGGGGGCCGACTCTAAGACCCACGTCGCCTGCCGTGCCCGGGCGCCGTCTTTACGACCCCCGTCGTCCATGACCCCTGTCGCCAGTGTGCCGACTCCGTGACCACACCCCTACGCCCCATTGTCGTGCCCTCATGTCAACGCCCAAGCATTCCAAGGTTTCAGTAGGTGGTGCACTAGGTGGTTTGAGCCATCTACTCTTTACCTTCGTCATTCAAAGATGACGCCAACGACTCTTTGGCCAAACAACAACAAAAATCTCGCTAAGTGTTTATGCGTGCGGTGCCCTCTTGGGTTACCCCTCCGTGCACATCACATGCAGGGGGCTTACGTTCCCAACCTATCTTGGTCGGACCAAAGGGCCCCTAGGGGTCCCGCTATGCAACGAACACATCGACACATTCAACGGTCAATTTTTCAACGCATCGAACTGGTCAAAGTGCGAGCGCCCGAGTCACTTGCATTTTTGTTTCGCACGCTTCGTGCGCAACTTTGGCGTCAATTATTTCACGTTGACGTCACTCGCGGTAGCACGATCATCATGTCGCGACCACCCGAACACATTTTCACCAAAAACATCGGCCAACGGTGCAATCAGAGCTGCGGGGTCAAAGGGCAAAGGCCTTGGCCTACCCCTAGCCTATGGGGTCGACCTCAGCCCCTTATGGGGGTTGGCCTTGGCCTTCCCCCCCCCCAGTTGCTCACTTCTTGCGCAAAGTCCTTTTTGTGATTTGTTCGCTTCGTACGATTCGTATGTAACTTTGGCACCTTGTTCGTTACGTGGGTACGACTCATATCAATACGCTCCTATGCCTCAACTTCCTGATTCGTTATTGTCCACCAAAACGCCAACCGTTAGTGTACCTAAAGTTCAGCAAAAAGGGGGAGTGGGCTTGGCCCCTATCTGGGAAGTTGGCCTTAGCCTTGGCCACCCCCTAGGGTCGGCCTCGATCTCCTCGAGGGGTTAGCTTCAGCCTCCCCAGGGGTGGTCGCCTTGGCCTTCCCCTAATTGTTGGCCTTTGGCCTCCCCTCCTTCGCGTACTTGTCTTCTCGGGTCTTTCCACCTTCGTAATGTTTATCGATGCTCGTACATCAACCTTGCGATGTCCATCGTCCATCACTCACGACCGCGCACCACCCCCGCGATGCCCGTTACCCAAAGTCATGCTCTACCACTGAATGACCCTTCACCGACGGCTGCATATCATCATTCCTGACTTTATCATTATTAAAGATCGCACTTTTTATTTTGATATGACATACACACTTGGCTCATGCCTCGTCTATAGGGCACTTGACGTGCGCCCGTGCACCGTCATCCTGACGTTCATCACAGCCCCCGTGTGCCACTTCCATTATTGTCTCCACGACGTTCATCATTGCGCCCGCACGCCACTTTCATGATATGTGCCCAAGTTCTAGGTATTGTCACCGCGACGTTTGTTGTCGCGCCTATGCACCACTTCCATGATACGTGCCCCAGCACTAGGTATTGTCTCCAAGATGTTCGTCGTTGCGCCCATACCCCACTTTTCATGATATGTGCCCCCGCACTAGGTATTGTGTGTGCCATGATACGTGCCCCCGCACTAGGTATTGTGTGTGCGATGTTCATCGCTGTGCCCGTGCGCCATTTCCATGATACGTGCCCCGACACCAGGTATTGTCTCCGCAACGTTCGTCGTTGCGCCCGTGCGCCACCTTCATGATACGTGCCCCGTTACCAGGTATTGTCTTTGCGACGTTCGTCGCCATGCCCGTTCGCCACTTTCATGATATGTGCCCAGCACCAGGTATTGTCTCCGCGACCTTTGTTGCCGCGCCCGTGCGCCACCTTTATGATAAGTGCCCCGGTACCAGGTATTGTCTCCACAACGTTCATCGCCGCACTCGTTCACCACTTTCATGACATGTGCACCAGCACCAGGTATTGTCCTAGGGACGTTCGTCGCCACGCCTGTGCGCCACCTTCATGATATGTGCCCCGGCACTAGGTATTGTCTCCGCGACGTACGTCGCCGCGCCCGTGCTCCACTTCCATGATACGTGCCCCGACACTAGGTATTATCTCCGCGACGTTCGTCGCGGCGCCTGTGCTCTACTTCCGTGATACTTGCCCAAGCCCCAGGTATTATCTCCTCGATGTTCGTCGCCACGCCCGTGTGTAGAATCAATGTCTCATGCCATTGGCATTGCGCCCATGCGCGATAATCATGTTACAGGCCTCTGGGCATCACACTCATTCACCACACCATGGGCATGAACATGCGCCAACCCACTCTCCGGAGTGTGCAACATTCCAGGGGGTTATGTTCATAGTGCTCCGGCAGGAGGACCCTTCGCAGCGGGATAGGCTCGTTACCACAAAGCTATCGCCATCTTCATTCCGGTGGGCTTCGCTCGTAGTGCTCTGGTATGAGGACCCTTCGCAATGGGATAGGCTCGTTACATCAAAGCTATCGCCGCCTGAGGTTACTTGCATGACATTAAGCACTGAACTGCGACCCTGTCCACTCACGTTACCGGTGATCATTGGCACCCCCAGGACGATGACCCCCGGGGGTGTAAACAGGTCTCTGGAAGGCATCGCTCCTAGTCTGCCTGACAGTTCGTTACAGGGGCAACCCTCGCCGCTTTGAGGTTCTCAATGCATTTCTTAACGCACCTTGTGGGATTCAGTAAGGGCTTGGTCGGTGGCTGGGGCAACGGGCTTACTCTGATCATGCTGTCATAGTGTGTTCAGTCTTCTCAGACAGGTAGATCGACGCTATGTGGGGCAGGCAACATGAATTTGGGAACTTGCAGTCCGACAGAGAACAAGTATCTTGGGATCCCTTGGTGACGTGTTACTCCCAGGGGACGACATGTGGCACTTGATGACACTGGCACACTGTTTCGTATAAATAGTGGACTTTATGACTCAAAAAGGGACTTTTTGAACTTTTTCTCATTCTTACAAAATCACTTTCTCACTTTAGAATTTGAGAGCTCTTGGGTTCTAAAGAGAGAAACACAAATCGGACATAACTTTGGACCGTAGCATTGAACCCTGACTCGGACTTTGACTTGGACTGCCGACTGCCAGCCTTATTTATCTCAGCCTTGTCTCCGCAGCACTGCCACTCCTCACGGCCTGTCTGGGAAGCCTTACTCTCTACCCTTACTCCGTCCTCACTGTCTCTCACTTTGCATACTTATTAGTTGACTCAGACTGCAGGTTTTATGGCACCTCCACGTAGGTACGAACTCACTTTCCTTTGCATCAACCTGCTGTAAGGGAAGTGTGGACCACGACTTGAGATTGAAGTGATCATACACGACTTTTATTGTTTACCTAGATCTTTTAGTCACAGCTGCTTCTCGTTTGGGGGGGGGGGGGGGGGGACGTGTTAGCACATGTGTTGGCTGAGCATGCTCATAGGGATCCTTCTTATTCTTGTTTAGTCCCTTGCCAAAGTGATTGTGGGAACGATGCTACACATTAACACCGGTGATATGTACTATCGGAGTGGTTGATTAGCTCTCTTCGGAAAGATGTCGTGTTTTGCTAGTTACTATTCCTAATAAATTTCTCATATCGTTTGAAAAGGAAAAGAGTACTTAATTGAAATTTATTAAAAATTTTAAATAATCAAATATATATGTAGTTCATTAACCTCAATGACTCTGACACTTATTCCAGTCTTATAAGGGACTATGTTCTAAAATTTCTAAATCTAACGGTGGGTAATTGCTTACTTTTGGGTGTGTGTGTGTGGCCTCGCCACTGCCCAAAGGATGGGTCTAGCCGTCTCCCATTACAAAAGAGAAATTGTGCGTGTGAGAGTGTGTGTTTTATTGTGGAAAGAAGAAAAAAGTTAGGGGCACTTTTGGAGTCACCAAAAACAGGACCTCACTTATCGTGGAAATTCTGCCTACATATCTAAAGTTTTGGTAGGTTTTGACTAATTGGCGCTTATCATGAAAAGTGTAATGATCTGCCGTATTGTAAACAACTTTCTTTCATTGTGTGGTCAATCAAAAATCTTTTTCCAATAAAGGGCATCAAGTTAAATTAATCACTCTTTTAGACAGGTGGGTAGATTAGATGGACGGCAACCATTTCGTTTCTCGGCTTTGATAGTGACCGGTTGTTATCACTCAAACTACCCTTTTTTTTTTTGTTTAAAAAATTCATGACGTAAATAATTTAAAACGATGTACAGTCAATTATTTTACAAAACTTCGCGACCTACCTACCATCAAAGTACATAAAAAAATATAAGACACCATCTTGTTGTGAGCACTTTAACTTTGAATATAACACTTGATTTTTACTAAGGAAAAAAAAAGGCCTATAAGAGCCCTGGCTCAATTATTATTCTCCAAAAGAACCAAAAACGTAAAAAAAGAAACTCTTTCACTCTTGAAAGAAGAAAAATCAAAAACCACTTTTTTTAAAAAAAGGAAAAAGAAAAACACTAATGCCTTAAAGGCATATAACAAAAAATCCGTCCGAAAACAAACTTCTAAAAGAAGAAAAATGTTTGTAAAATTTTTTAAAAAAATATTTAGTAGGCATTTTCTCTGTTTTTATGACCACGTTCTTGAGTTTTTCTTATTTGGTTATTTTCGATCGCGGTTTGCAAAAACACAAATTTAAAAATGAAACTGCCAAGTCATTTGGGATGTATTGTTAGATCTTACCTAGTCATTTGGATTGATGGAAAATGGTATTCAAACAACACAGATAACTTTTATTAAATGTGGTTGTTTTTAAAATTTTTGAAATGGTACCCAAACGAGTTCAAAATTACTTTCAGTTATCAGAAAATGCATGCTTCTTATATGTTTAAAAAAAATGTCAGAATGAACTCATTAAAAAAAAACTGATAGGCCAAACGGAAGGGTCAATAAAGAGTACAGTAGACCAAGAGTCGTTTCAATACAAACATTTTTCCCATAGAGTAAAATCAATTCTCACGAAAGCAAAATTTTGAAACCAAGGTTATTCCTAACCCGGCTAATTTCTCTCTCAAACTTCTTTGTTAATATTCCTCGTAAAGGATCAAACAACCAGGAAGAAGGACAATCACACCATACCAATTTTTCTCCCACTGTGAAGTCCCTGTGCTCCTTTAGCGACTATTGCAGAAATAATGACAGTGCTACGGGTCACTAAGAGTGATTTAGAAGCTCGAACAATGAACTTTACCTGCAGTTAATATTGTGTCGGTAAAAGGAAATTTACTCAAACCTGAGTTGGGGCAGACATTTTTCCAGCTCCAATATTTTAATTAGGTTGGGGGTTATGATATACCGTGAAATTATTTGAGCGAATACACTTCACTTTCTTCACCACGAATTTATATAAGCATTGGTATGAACCCCACTAAAAAACATTTTGAGTGAACTAGTTCAAAAGTAAAAGTGATATTATTTTCTCCCATGTATGATGCTGCATAATGTGCATCTTATGTTGGAGGCCTCTTATTAAACAACTGACCAATTGGTAGAAGAATTTGAGCACACGTTCTAACATTCTCAAGGCATACCTTGATGGAGTTACACCTTAAATGGATTAACTCATTCAAAACTTTTCCCGTTCTAAATTTCAGTCATTGCCTACCGTGACAGGAAAAGAGGTGTTCAAGCATCGGTTAGGTAGTTTATCTCTTGTGGACTAACTCACAATCCGAGTTCGAGTAACTTTAATAAGTAAAATTAGCTAAGTAAAGAGAAATGGACAAATTTTACATACAAGGGAAGTGAGAGAAAAAAAAAAAAGAGGTGGGGTTTGAGCTGTTACCCGCTTAATGATGCAAAGAGGTGGTAACTTTCTTGGCTTGATGATAGCTCTCTCTTTAGTGCATTAGAATGCTTATCATGGGAGTTCCACTCACGTATCCAATTTTAATTATTCTCGAGCACTTGTGCTTATCCACGAAAATGGAATGTTTTAGGCATCTTCCTTCCTCACAAACTTCAGATTCTTAAGAAAGGCACTTTCCAACACCGGCTATCATGGCCACCCCATCGACGATAGTCAAGATCTTTTGGCCATCCACATTCCCATGTGCGTTCTTTCTCTCTTTTACTTTCCTAAACTTTTGATGCGGAAAGCAAAATTCACTAAGTTTTCTAAGGACGTGTGTGACAAAACTGAAATTTAAGTACCGAATATTTAAAGTCTGTATAACTGAAAGTTGTAAGCAGCTGAACGTTAAGCACTGGAAAAAATTAGTCTTGTATGAAACTAAAGTGTTGAATTAGTAAATTAATATTGTTTGATAAAACGAAACAACTAAGGTCTGAAAGCTGCGTAGAATGGAGTCCTTATTTCAATAGAATTCTAGTACCATCAGACTTCTATTACTATTAGATTCTAGGTTCAATTTTATTTTCTTTTTTACCTTTTTAGGCTAAAATTGACTTGCGGGGAATGGAGATCGGTAGTCCAAGACTCCTAACCTAAACCACAACACTTAAGAAAGAAATGAAAAGTGGGAGACTAAAGTCTAGCTGAAATGCAACTCTATATCGACTCACCTGGACTGCTCAGTAGGAAACTGTGGTGGATCCACGATTCACTCGGACTGGACAAGGATGGAGCATGCACCACAAGACCGTCTAAAAATAGACTGAAATACGTTAAATATGAATCTAAATGGTGCTCTATCTCTCAAATTCTATAGAAATTATTTTCCCATATAATTTTTTTTCTTTTTTTGTGCTGCTTTTATAGAGGCTAGGAAACGTAGAAATGAGAAAACATACCTTTTCATATATCTTCCAAAAAAGGTAATATCCTAATTAAAGTGAAAAGTCAAAAATGCCCTTACCGGCCGGTTAACCCAACTTAAAAATTTGTATCGGCCGGTTTTATCTTTTTATTAGGTACGGTTTTATTCCAAATTCAGGGAGACAAACTATTAACTAGACTAGACTGAACCATTTATTAGACTAGAATCAATTAAGTTAAGCCATAATCTATTACTAAACCTAGACCAATAATACAGTAAAGGCCTAATTAATAATACGAAAAACTCACTGATCAACTAGTAAATAAGTATAAAATGGACTTACAAAAATTGGTGTTTACAGAGCTTCTCAGGGAAGGAGCTAGTCCGCAAGCGAATATGAAAACTAATTAACAAAAGTTAATAGAAATGGACAAAAGTACGTAACAAGGAGGTGAGGTGGTCTTTGAGCTGTTACCCGATAAATGATGCAAAGAAGAAATTCCTAGCTAGGTGATGGCTTGATGATAGCTTATATCTCTTTAGTACACTACAACGCTTATCATGGCAGTTCCACTCACGTATACGACCTTAATAGATTTTGAGCACTTGTGCTTATCAAGGAAAATGGAATGTCTTAGGCAGATTCCCTCCTCACAAACTTCAGGTTTTGGAGAAAGGCACTTTCCAGTACCGACTATCATGGCCACCCACATTCCCATGTATGTTCTCTCTCACTTTTACTTTCCTAAACTTTTGACGTAAAAAGCAAAATCCACTAAGCTGTTTACGTGTTTTCTTTGACCCAGGCATCATTTTTTAAACTTTTATAAACGTGTTCTGTCTTTAGTTGTAAAGAATTGATTTTTGAAAAAGGGTTGAGTGTGTGGTTCAGATAAGTAATCAGGTTTTAAGTGCTCGTTAAAATGGTTAGTTTTTTCTTTATTTATTGTTGGGTGGTGCGATGCAAATAGAGGGCCAGCTTTTGTATGAGCTCTTACTCGATAGACTTGTATAGTTAGAATCTTTTATATAAGTGATGTTGCTGCTAAAAACTTAATCGGTAGTTACAGCCAGATAATAGACCTGTAAGACAGAACACGGAGTGATCGCCGGGTAAGTATTCGACAAATGAAATCTCCGATACTTAAGTCAGAGCGCAGCTAATAAGGTAAAACTCTGGCTGCGTGTGGGTGCCTACCTGAGAGTAGCCCCCTTTATATAGCTGTTGTAGGTAGAAGACTTCCATAGGTTTGTGAGTCTTGACGACTGGGCCTTAGCCTAGATCAATTAGGATCGCGCTAGGATCCTTGGAGATCACGTTACATCCTTTTTTAAGATTCTGACTACACCAATACAATAACCCCTAAATCCGGAATTGACTAGGAAGCCTTGTCACGTGTCACCCTCTGAATGGGCGAATATTTTTAGTTATATAATAATGCCCCCTGCTTCTATCAGTTGTCACATAGAGGGCGAAAACACAATTATCCATGGAGATAGCTAAATCCACGACTTCAGTGGGCCATAAAAAATCGTTTGGAATATGTTTGAACTTCTCTGCTTGAACCATCTGCTCGGGCTTTGCTTACTCGAGCTCAATCATTTTGGACTCTGACTGCTCGGATTGGTTTGTTTGAGTAGAACGACAACAGTCTTGGCATTCTTGTCGGGCAGAGTGCTCGAACGACATTCTGCTCAAGCAGATGCCTTTACCCCCTTTGTGGCTTGTCCAAGCACAAAGGAGATAAAATCGAGACTCTACTCGGGCAGAATGCTCGGACGGCATTTTGCTCCAGCAGATGCCTTTGCCGCCTTTTTGTTTCGTCCGAGCACAAAGGGATGGAATCGAGAGTTTATTCGGGCAGAGTGCTCGAATGGCATTCTGTTCGAGCAAATGCCTTTCCCCCTTTATGCTTTACCTGAGCAGAAAGAGGATGGAATCGAGACTCTGCTCAGCTGGAGTGCTCGAACGGCATTTTGCGCAGGTAGATGTCTTAGCCCCCTTTGTGCTTCATCCGAGTAGAAAAGGGATGAAATCGAGACTCTGCTCGACCAGAGTGCTCGAACGGCACTCTACTAGGGCAGATGTCTTTGCCCCCTTTGTTCTTCGTCCGAAGATAAATAGGATAGAATTGAGACTCTGTTCGGGCAGAGTGCCCGAACGGCATTCTGCTCGAGCAGATTTCTTTGCCCTCTTTGTGCTTCGTCCAAGCAGAAAAGAGATAGAATCAAGATTCTACTGGGCAGAGTGCTCGGACTGCATTTTGCTCAGGCATCTGCCTTTGCCCTAGGGGGTTCCAAGGTTCACACGTGTCACTTATTCCCAACACAATAAATTATCTTGGTGGGAAATTTCAATTTCCATTTGCTGAGATTGAAACGCGTAAGGAATGGATGAACTGTCATGTCTTTCGAGGAGCGTTTACCAAGTAACCCTCTATAAAAGGGCAAGACTTTTTAACTTTCACTTCACTCAAAAGTTCAAGTACTTCACTCAAAAGTTCAAGTGTTTTGCTTTGCATCAAGTAAGTTCTTTTTGCATCTCCTTTTAGTTTGGCATTTTCATTTTAGTAACTTCAAGTCTAGTGAGTGTACAAAGTATGTCTGAGTCATCTGATAGTGTAAGGTCTCCCGAAGAAGTCATTGAGTATAGTTGTTCTTCATCCACTGGGAGAGCTCCAACGTCTAAAAGTGAGGCTGGTCCTTCTGACCCGCAGCATTCTCAACCTTTACCCCTATAAATGACTTAGGCGAGGTGAGATACAAGGCCAAGAATAAGGAAAACCCTTAGCCTCGGTTCATTGCTGATGATAAACAAAACAAGATGACCAAGGAGGAGCTGGAGGGACTGCTAAAAGACTATCATTTACCAGGAATAATGAATTGCTCGGGTCCCAGAGTTGTAAGAGCCTGCCAACTACAAGACTGATTGGGAGACATGTATCTATGAGGAAACAATTGAGATCAGGCTATAGACTTCCTTTGCAATAATTTGCTATCAAGATGTTCGACCATTAAAAGATGACACCTGGCCAGTTCGTACCCGATGCCTGGAAGATGCTGGTAGGCCTTATCTACTTGGTCGAGACTTTGGGTTGTAAGGCGCAGATCTCGCAGACTTCATGAAAGTCTTCTTCACACTTTGTTTTGTTAAGGGTGTGGCAAGCAACCCTGGGTGGTATGATATCCATAGTAGGCAATGGCTCCTTAAGGGTGGCCCCAAGTCTAACAAGGGCTAGCATTCTAGATACTTCTTCATTAGTAGCCAAGGCAAACAACCCTTAGGATTTGACAAGAAATGGAATGCTTACTACAAAGAGCTTTAGAATAAAGACAAGCCTACTCTTGACATGTTGATGAAGTACTTACTTGATCACATCAGGTTGAGATGAGATCTTTTCATTGATGAACCTCTCACGGAGGCAGATCTTGAGTATGGGAAAATCATTCCTCACAAGCTATTCCAGATCCACTAGAACTGCACCTTTAGGTAGATATCATATATGCTTTTACTTATACATTCTGTATTTTGTTGTTCCTTCCTCAGTCACTCTGATATATTCATTCTTTTTGTGTAGAAATGGCTAGTGCCAGTGGAAAAGTGCTAAAGTCTGGTTTTCTAGATGCCCTTCAAAAGGCGAAGGAAAAGAGGAAGGAAAGACACCCTCCGTTGAAGTGCCCCTTGCTCCAAAGAGGACGAAAGTTAGCCTCTTTGATCCTCATCCTCAAGTTATTGAAAGGGTTTCCAATGATGAAGATCCCATCTTTTAGCCTAGGTGGCCTACCAGGCAAGTTGACATGGGGATGCCGAACAGTCACATCTCCGAGCAGTATCTTGTACATGATGTCATTCCTAATGATATAGAGATCCTCATGAACAAGACGGATGAGTCTTTTGCCTGCTCCTTTGCTCAAGCTGTGTACTCGGTAAGGGGACTGTTGAGTTCCCTTACTTTATAACTTTATTGTTGTTCTGCTCATTGTTGGTTATCATCTTTGTCATTCAGATGTACTGCTGCGGCGCATAGATGCTATCTCGCATTGAAATGGCAAGGGACGTAGCTACTCAAGATGGGCAAGAAAAGAGAGAGACCATCGCCAAAGCTGAAGAGGCCGCCAAGCACGCACAAGAGTTAACTAAATGAGAGACAGACCTTCTTGCCCATGTTGACGTCCTTGAGAAGAGACTGGAGGGGGCTAAGAGAAATACAGCCAAGGCTAGAGATCAAAGTATCCAAGATTACCACAATGGAAATGCTACGGATGATTGGCTGAAGAAGTGTATTGAGGAAGGCTTGGAGATCTATGAGATATGATTTCAAAAGGCCAAAGAAATGTTTGCTCAGTAGTTTTCATATATCCTTTTCATATATCCTTTTGTTTTCATATATCCTTTTGTCACCACTCTTTCGTAGGGCGTTTGTTTATGCTATTGTTTGTTAATCAGCTCGTGCCATTCATATCTCATAGCATTATTTTTATTCTGATGCAAACTCTCATCGTCAGTTAAGAGCTGGCAAAGAGGCCTCGCACTCTCGCTTGGCTAAGTTTTGAAGTAGGAAAGTATGGTGCGTGACGAAGTCCTACAAAGACTGTAGTTTCATAGGCTAGAACTATAGCTAAACCGTCTAGATAATACTTGGGGTCAAATGTAATGTTGACATCATAGTAATAAGTCTTCATCTAAGGCAATCTTCAAAATTTATGCTTATGAAAGCAGAAAATGATATACAGAAACCTAAAGTAAATAAGGTTCACCTATTACTGGGAGTTTGGATTCCATCTTTACCCAGAATAAAATGAGCTTTGAGAGAGAAAGAGAGACATTTTTTTAGTGATTAAATTAAAAAAAGAAAAAAACAAACAGTTCTGATGTTGCCACGTGTCTTTAAGAAAATGTGAAAAGGATGGCTCACATGGACAGGCTTTATGTCCTTTTTTTAAAATGGCAGTCGTACCCCTCTGACTTTCTAATGGCATCCGTCGTCCGTCAGTCGAGGTACTGATTTGGTATATTTTTAAAATTTAGGTACTTCTTTGGTACACCTTCAAAATTGGGTACTAAAGTTGTACATGAGGTAAATTGAGGGTACAGTTTTGGGATTATGCCTAAAAAGTATCTTGCCTTGGGGCAAGATGCTACTGGTGATAGCGACGAAGGTTCTTGGCATGCCAAGTGCGAGGGATTGGATCCCTCAAAAGTCTCTTCAACGCATAAGTGCCCAGCTTCAGTACCTTTGAGACACGATAAGGCCCTTCCCAATTTATAGACAACTTGCCTGTGGCAGACTTTGGATCAGACACTTTTAGTTTATAAAGAACCAAGTCCTCAGCTTAAAGAAGCTTTGAGCAAAAACTTTGATTGTAGTAGGGAGCAACTCCATGTTTTATAACAAGGGAACTTTTATGGGCTCAAGCCCGAACTTTGTCCACAAGGTCAAGATTTCCACGGAGACCGGGTTCGTTGTCTTCTATATTGAAGTGAAGAGTTCGTACTATTAGGAGTCCGACTTCAACTGATGGCATTGCTTCTGTCTCAAAGCAAATGAGGAATGGTGTTTCCCCAATGACCGAATATGGAGTAGTGCGATAAGCCCACAACACTTTGGGGAGTTCATTTACCTACGCTATCTTGGAGTCATCTAACTTATTCTTCAGGTCTTACAGGATGTTCTGGTTTATACTCTCAGTTTGGCCATTTGGCAATGGATGGGCCACAAAAGTGAAGTAGCGGTTGATCAAAAGATTCTCACAAAAGGTTCGGAAGGTGGTGCTGTCAAATTGTTTCCTGTTGTCCACTATAAGAGGCCTTGGAACTTTAAAGCGGCATAAGACATTTTTCCAAGAGAAATCTTTGCACTTAGCCAATGCGGTAATTGCTAGTGCTTCTGCCTCACTCCACTTTGTGAAGTAGTCAATGGCGACTATCACAAATCGTCTTTGTCTGGATGCTATTGCAAACGGTTCCAATATGTCCATTACCCATATAGCAAAGGGAATTGAGAATACTGCTAAGCTGAAAGGGGCAACTGTGTTTGAGAAATAGGAGCAAACTTCTAGCATATGTCACACCTTTGTGTAAATTTGACCACATCCTTCTGCATCCTTGGCTAATAATATCCTTGTCTTAGTATTTTTTGAGCCATGTTCCTTCCTCATAGGTGCTTCCCACATATTCTCTCATGTACTTCGTGTAAAGCATACAAGGACTCTGTCAGTGATAAACATTTGAGATAGGGAAGGCTGAAAGACTTCTTATTAAGGACCCCTTCTACTAAGGCATATCGACAGGCTTTGGCCCGAAGGTTGTGAGCTTCGATTCTTTCACTGGGTGATTCTCTTGTTGAGAGATATTGGATGATAGGATCCATCAAACACGGCTCTTGATCTACCCCTTCGACATTAGCCTCTGGGACAATGCTTTGCTTCTTGAGGAGCTCAATATAGACGATTTGTAAAAATTTCAAGACCTCTGTTGAAGCGAGCCATGATAATGCATCTGCTTGTGTGTTCTGATCCCTGGAGATTTGGCATATAGTAAAATTCTTGAACTTTGCTGCCAAAGTCTTTACTAGCTGGAGGTACTGGACCATCCTTTCGTCTCTAGCCTCGTACTCTCCCAAGACATGATTCACCACCAACTGGGAGTCATTGTATACAGACAATGAATCCTCCTTTAAGGTGTGAGCCAACCTTATCCCTGCAAGGAGAACTTATATTTTGCTTCATTGTTTGACGCCTAAAAATCAAAATGGATTGCGTACTCAATAATGAAGTTCTCCGAGCTAACTAGGATGAGTCCTATGCCATTGCTACCCAGCTAAAGAGCCATCTACGTAAAGGCCCCAAAGATTTTAAACTTCAAAGATGACCCGTTACGGAGGGTCTTCGGCACCGTACATTCAATAATAAAATCTACCAAAGCTTAAGCCTTAATCACAGTGCGTGGTCTGTAATGGATATCAAATTCCCTTAGCTCTACCAACTAATTCACCAATCTTCTTGATGCTTCGGTATTTTGTAAGATCTTCCTTAGAGGTTGGTCTATTAAGACCACAATTGTGTGAGACTGAAAGTACGGCCAAAGGCTTCTGCTGATGTGTTAAGAGTTAGAACCATCTTATCAATTTTTTGGATAGCTCGCCTCTACGTCTTAACGCACCTTAATTACATACTAGATTGGTTTCTGAACATTAATTCCTCCCTGACCAAAATGGCGCTGACTGCAACCTCACTAATAGAGAGGTAAAGCAACAAATCCTTGCCAGGGGATGGTTTAGAGAGGAGAAGGGAGATGTTAAGTATGCCTTGGGCTCATCAAAAGATTTTGGGCATTCTTCTGTCCAAGAGAATTCCTTCGCTATCCTGATGGCTTTGAAGAGGGGTAGACACCTCTTGGCCAACCTAGACATGAACCTTCCCAAAGCTGTAACTTGACTTGTCAATTCTCGTACTTGTTTCAATACCATACTAAGAGACCATGAAGCCTAGGAATTTCCCTGACCAAACTCTGAACGCGTACTTGAATGTGTTTAACTTCATATTGTGTCGAAGGTTTCCTTGAGATCCTCGACATGGAGCTCGACCTTGGCGCTCTTTACTATCATGTCATCTACATAAACCTCCATATTTTTTCCAATCAGGTCATAGAAGATCATGTTCTTCAGACGCGATATGTAGCTCTTACTTTCTTGAGCCCAAAGGGCATCACCTTGTAGTTATATAACCCACGCTCAGTGATGAATGAAGTCTTTGGGACATTGTCTTTGTCCATCATAATCTGGTTGTAATCAGAGTAAGCATTCGTAAAGCTGAGTAGCTTGTGCCTCGAAGTAGCATTAATAAGGATATCAATCCTTGGCAGGCGATAGCTATCGTTAGGGCATGCTTTGTTGAGATCCGTGAAGTGGAAGCATATTTGCCATCGCCCACCTGATTTTAGAACCATGATGACATTGGTGATCCAGTTTAGATAATGGATCTCTTTAATGAATTGAACTACCAGTAGCTTATCCACCTATTCTTTAATTTTCACCTATCTCTTGGTGTGCGAATGTCCGTTTCTTACGCTTGGCAGGTTTCTTTGACGAATTAACGTTGAGTCGGTGAATGATTAGTCTGGGATCTATTCCATGCATGTCCGCTGCAGTCCACGCAAAAATGCCCGCGTAAGTACGTAGAAGGTCAATAAGCTTAAGCTTAATATGTGACAGTCTTCTCTTTGACTTTGGGGTAAACCTCAATGTCTATGAGATCCTCCAATGGTTCTCCCTTTTGTGTCTTAGTCTTGTCCAAGAGATCTTTGATGATTAGAGGCTCTTTATTCTTTGCTCAGCGTGATGCAACGTAGCACTGTGGAGCTAGTGTCTGGTCACCTTTGACCTCTCCAACTCCATGTTACATGGGGAACTTCATCTTGAGATGATATGTAGACACTCTCACTTTCAACTTGTTTAGGGCGGTCCGCCAAGTATCCCATTGCAGGCTGATGGGACACACATCACCACAAAATCTAGCATTAGATTGGCTCGAACCAGAAGCATGCCTACCGCGATGAGGGGTGCAATTACACCTTTAACTATGATTGGAATATCTGTAGAGCGGTGTATCCATCTTACGAAGACGATCTGTCGTGATGTTCATCCTTTTGAAAGCTTCATAGAACAGGACTTTAGTTGAACTCCCAATGTCGACTAAGATGCGCTTCACATCAAAACTCACTACTCTGAGGGTGACGACTAGTGGGTTGTCATAGGGGGTCTTCACATCCCGTAGATCATCATCTAAAAAGGATATTGCAGGTGTAGGCAAAATTTTCTATTTTTTGCTCGGGGTTGGCTAGTTATGCATACTTCGCGTATACGTTAGGAGCCTCTCCAGACGAGCCGCCTGTTGTAATGCCCATAGATATGGTATTGATCTTGCCCGTATCCTCTTCTCGTTATTTTCTTTCTTCACCAACTAGGGTCACTTCTCCTCGGCTTTCTTTGCAGGCCACATACTTCTTCAAGTGTCAGCGCCTAATCAGGGCTTTGGTTGCTCGCTTGAGTGAGTGATAATTGTTAGTCGTATGGCCATGATCATTGTGGATATAACACCACAAGTTTTTAATTCTCTTAATTGGTCGGGATCTTATCTTCTCTGGCCAATTGAGGGCCTCCTTGTATTTGATTCGTGAAATATTTATGACGGCTTGGCATTAAGTGGACCAAGTTCTTCAAGTGGACAAATCTTTGAGGGGTCTCTTATCCCGTTTTGAACTTTTGGGCTTCTTTTGTTTCCCGAGCTTCCTCCCCAGGGCAACTTTTCTTGTTTTTCCCTGCTTTTATTTCGTCACCCTTTACGAGTCAACATGTACTCTTCTGCTTGGATGTACTTATTAGCTTTTTCTAGAAGAGTGCTCATATTCCCTCAGGGGATCTTGTTGACGGAGAATGCAAACTTGGATGTGGGTAGGAGGCCTTGAAGGAATGCAGTGTGCTTGACTACTCATCTAGATTGTCCACCTCTAAGGTTGCCTTATTGAACCTCCCAAGATAATGAGCTAGGGATGCATTCTTTTGCTGCACTACATTGAGCAAGCTCACTGAGTTCCTTCTCGAATGACTGCTCGCAAAGTTTTTCTAGAAGAGATCTGAAAGTTGGGCAAAAGAATGGATGAATCTCGGTTATAGAGACTTAAACCATGTGTGTGCGGCTTTTCGTAGAGTGGTGGGAAACGCTCCGCACATTACAACATCCGACACTCAGAGAAGCAACATATTTTTCTTAAACTGATAGACGTGTTCTCTGGAACCCCCACTTCCATTGTAAAGATTACATTGAGGCATTCCAAAGTTGGGCAGTAGCCTTGCATGCTTTCTTGATTGCCTCGAATAATGGATATTAAGAATCTTTCCTCGAGGGAAACTATCCTTAGGGATGAGGCTTGTAGATAACCTTTGCAGAGACTCATTCTTGGAAACGGTTCTCATGTGTTGTGTGGCAGCAAGATAGTCTTCAAGGGCGCTCAAGCTTAGCAACCTTCTTAGGGGAGGAGTTTGTGCTATCTTCGGCTGAGGGGTCTCGACGGTAGCACGATCCACTCCTTGTGACATGTTCTCTGCTCCTTCCTTTAGGTTGATAGGTCGGATCAGCTTCCACGCTATACTTATGACTATAACTTGACTTTGAGGTGAGTCGAAGATGGAGGTTGCTAGGATCAAGATGAAGTCGATTGGTAGAAGGTGAGGCCACTGTAACCTCAAGATTCTGCTGTAGAGTATTTACGACATTCTTCAGCTCATGAATTTCCCTCATAAGATCCACATGTGGTGTCTTGAACAACCAACAAGTGAATGATTTCTTCAGGATCCATTGGCTGGCTCATGAGTAGCAAATGTTACGTTTACGTAGACATCTTCATTAGAACCAGCCCGACGATGAGAGGAGTTAGACTTTGATAGCAAGATTAATTTGGTCGAGGAGATTATTCGACTGTGAGCGATGATCTTGGTGAAAGCGACCAAGACCCATGATCCTGGTGACTGATTGGCCATGTTCCCTCTCGTGGTTCCAGGGATGGCACCAATCTGTTGCTGCTAAAAACTTGATCAAAAACTACAGCCAGATAATAGACTTGCAAGACATAACACGAAGTGACCGTCAGGTGGGGTTACAACAGAGGAACTCTCCAATACTTAAGTCAGAGCGCAGCTAATAGGGTAGAACTCTGAAAAGCAATAAGGCACAAGGTGTGTATGTGTGTGTGTGTGTGTGTGAATTTGTCTGCATACCTGGGGGTAGCTCCCTTTATTTAGCTGTGGGCAAAATACTCCCAATAGATTTGTGAGTCTTGACGGCGGCTGGGCCTGATCAATTAGGATCGCATTAGGACCCTTAGGGATCATGTCATTATATTAGAATCTCTTTACGATCTTGACTCCAGCAATATGGAAACCCCTAAATTCGGGACTAAGTGTCACCCTTTGAATGGGCGAATATTTTTTGCTATATCAAGTAATATGATGCTCCATTTAGTACAACACGTTTTTAGTTTTAAAGGAGAGGGAAGAGGAAGACAATGCTCTTAACACACAAGTGAGCGTATTGGTAAATGTTTGAGTTGATCGTATTGTATCATGACTTCAAACGTTACTCTGTTGTTTAGTTATTTATACATTATGTTATCACTTTCTAGATTAACAGCATAAATAATCGAATTAATTATAACATGTCATGTTAGAGCTAATTTATGCTAGAACTAGGGCCCTTATATTAACTTTGGATGAATGAATATTATACCAAGTAGCAAAAGCTCTCATCGATAGCCGACGAAAGAAAAACTTTATGTGCCACCATTTTGTCTCCCTCACAAATATAGCCTCCGTCGCCACCACCGCCTTTCTTTGGTGGGCAGTGACATGCTGTTAGTTAGAGGCTTGTATATGTGTTTTTAGGGTTGCTTATTTTGGGATCTAGGTGGTTATGGTATGGTGGCCAGCCGATTGTTCACATAGTTAAGAGTGGTGTCTTAAATCGGCGAGAAGAAAATAGACATATGTGTGATCTGCTACCAGAATACAAGTCGCTAATCAAATTTTAACTTATTTCTTTGGTATTCTAAGCCTTTTCCAGCGAAGTATTACATCATTCTTGCTCTTTTGCATATAGTTCATTTTTAATCAACTAATTTAAAAGGCTTTTTTGTTGTAACACCACATGCTTGGCATTCCCTAAACTGGTCAAAAGACGATACTTCTAACCCTTTGAACACCACTAATTCATATAACCAAGCATACACACATAGACAACATACATTATTGGGAGAACTAGAAAAGGCCAAGTGGTTGACAAAACAAGTCATTGGCCACTTACATCCTGCATGTGTTTATTGGTAGTTCAAGGCCTTTCCAGTGAAATATTACATCAACCACATTACTTTGTCTAAAGTAATCTCCAATCTCATTTTTCTCATTTGTACTTTAGCATTTAAAGGTGCTTAAGGCTTTCAAAGAGGTTATTTGTCGGTGGGAAATTTGTGTTCAAGCAGCTACTTTAATTAGTTGGACGGTGTCTTAAATCATCGAGAAGAAAATAGGCACAAGCATGATCTATTACCAGAATACGAGCCTCTACTCACCCATAACTTCTTACGTTGTGGTATTCTAAGGCTTTTCCCAGCGAAGCAATTACATCATTCTTGCGCTTTTGCATTTAGTGAAAGACCAATTATGGGTTTCATATGTACTTTAGCTACATAATTTTTAAAACTTCACATAGAGTTATTAGTTGGGTCAAACGTTTATTTTGAATCAACTAATTTCATAGAGTTTTTTTTTTTTGCTGTAAAGTCACGTGTCTGGCATGTCCTAAACCACTAAAAAGACAAACTTAGGTACTTCCAAACTAGGCACGCCATATCAATCTGAGGAGCAACAACTACACTTTGATTTTGCTATAGCTGTAGACTTTTCATGGAGAATCGTCCTTCAATCTGTTCTTAAAAGTTCAAGGATTGATGAAGCTCTTAATGAGCTATTATCCTTTCAACAACTAATATATCTGCAAAGGCTTTTCATTAACTACTTTAAAGAAACTTGCAGCAACTTGTGACATCTCAAGCTTATTTTAACATGTAGCATTTATTGAAGTGGACCCTTGTCAAGCATTACATAAGTATGTGTAGTGGATGAAGGGCAAAGGGTATAGAGTGCTATAATCTTTGTTGTGTAAGAACTCTGGAAATGCCATATAATCCACGAGACATTTTTGAAGCAATGGGTCGTTACTGGGCGGGCAAAGATGAATTTCACTATTCATTGCTTCCAAGTTTGCGTTACTCATCACGGTATGTTAATACATTACATGCAGAATGGTCTTATCAGATGAATGAATCTGAGGTCTTTGTAGCTGATTCACGGCGGATGAATATACCCGTACCTCGACAAAAGGCAATTAACATGCCTAGGAATACACATATGGAGCTTGAAAGGGCACTGCATCAAATACGTGAAGAAAACAATAGAATGAGAGTTCGGGAAAGTAGACATAACTTATGTCATATGGCACGTGGTGCACATGCAGATGGCAACAACAATGAAGCACAAGTACACTGGAACATGAGCTTTGAACCTGGATCTGTTTCTGATGCTCCAATGTCAAATAAAGATGACTGAATATGGTCAGTATTGAGACTAACCTGTTTATCAGCGTGGTCATGTCAACAATGTTGCTTCTTTGTAATTTACTTTTAAAATTTCTATGTTTTATTTCCTTACATTTAGATGAAAATGGCTACAAATGATTAGTGGTCAGCAATGCACGTCATTAATGTGAATATGGCTGAGTACACTAGACCATCTACATGGTCACAAATTGCAGTGAGCCTATATATTTTTTAGTGTCAAAATCCTAATTTAATCACTAAAATTAGGATTTTGACCGTGAGCCTATATACTAGTCACAAGCTTTTTCAGCCGTTGCAGTGCAAGACCATTAAACCCATGTCCATTTTTACTTCCTCAAACTGCTTGGTTGTGAAAAGTTGATAAGCCTCTAAGCCTCTAAAGTTTTCAAGAAAAGATGGTTATCTTGAAAATGTGTTTAAAAACCATGATTTAAAATTTCAAGTTAAATCGTCCTTCCTAAAAAATGCCTTTCTTGAAAAGCAATTTATACTATTGGACCTTTGTTTTCATTTCAACAAAGAAGTTATGGTTGTAAACAACGACTTAAAGCAAAAAAGCCTTTCATAAAAAACATTTCAGTCGAATTCTAAAACTGACTTCAACCAAAAACATGGTTGCAAACCACGTCTTGAAGGAAAACTTGTTTCCCAATATATGGTTTCGAAGAAAACGTGGTTCAACACCACAATTTATAAGAAAACGTTGTTCAAAATCACGATTTATAAGAAACGTCATTCAAAACCATGATTTATAGGAAAACGTGTTTCGTAATAACGATTTACAGTTTACTGACCCCTGACCATATTTGACAATACTCCTGCCACGCATATGTGGAACGTACGATGTCAAAACCTGTAACAGCATCACCATCAATAGGTAGCCCAGACAACACCGACACATCCTGTAACGTAATTTTAGCCTCCCCAACACGAAGGTGAAATGTATGGGTCTCAGGCCGCCATCGCTCAATCAGTGCTGTGATGAAAGCATGGTCAAGTCTAACCTCCATGATCCGATAAAGACCATAAAAACCAACTCGCACCAAGTATTGCATAATACGCACATGGGGCTCCATCCTCCGATTGCCACCGCGATCCCGAAGTAGTGGGCCTAAGGCTCGTCAGCATTTCAATAGCTTATCAACCTGTAATAATTTTCTATATTAGTTCAACTAATAAGAAATCACTAAAGATGATGACACGCAGTCCACGTTGCAAATCAAGTACCTCTCCATCCCAGACACGGTTGGAACAATGACAATGCTGCAAATTTAATAAACGAGGATCAACAGGCCCTGGATTTACTAAATGATCCACAATATCTTCCTGTCTTGGTCCCTCCATCTCTACGAAAACCAATGCAAATTTTACATAAATTAAACTGAAAAAAATCAATACAAGAAATATTAATAAACTAATTACAAGGTCTTCATAATTGATTCAAGTTTTGTCACGTAATTTCAGCGCGACATCAGCTCACTTCTCATACAAATTTTTGCTTCGCATTTGTTCATCATTTCAGTGAGTTGTTGTTAATTTACTCAGTGAATCATCACACACTTCTGGGCGGCTGAGGTAGCTGCTTCCAATTGCTAAAAATTAGCATATTCTGTTACTTCCTCTCTCATTCTCTACCAGTAAGATAGAACTTCAGCTGAAGATCTTCCAATTTTTCATTTTCTTCCTTACTAGACTTCTTATCCAGAGTAAGAAAGCTAACTGAATAAGTGAGTTCACCAACATATGATGCTGTGCTCGACAAACAAACAAGTATGATGAGTTCACTAGCATTTTCCCATTTCTTCTCTTGGAAGGAGACAAGAAAAATTTTAATGAAAAGAGTAAATGTCACTCAAAGTACAAATGAAATTGATTGTTGCAAACAAAGTTGCCTGCTGAAGTGGCAACAGACCAAGGAGAATGTAAACATTTAAGTCAAATGCTATGGAATGAGAGAAATTTTAACTTGCAACTTGTGATGAAAAGCTATTTCACTTGCATTCCAACATTATGTGGATCTGTCTATGTGAAGTTTTTTGTCTTCCACCTTTCAAAGGTTTCAACACTACTTTAATTTAACTGCATGACAAAATAATTTACACCAAAAGACTACATTATTTGTACAAAAGTTTGACAAAAATATACAACATACACAATAGCAACAAAAAGGATGGGAGCCACTATTGTCAAGTGTCACTCCCTCCATGAGTTGTTTTCTTTGCATGACATGTACGCTTATCGTGGCCAGTATTTTTACATAATCCACACCGCTTCGGTTGTCACTCTAGATGAATATCCATTTCATTACGCAAACAGACTGATCTTGGTCGACCTTTCCCTCTATTTACAGCAGGGGGCATGAATCTACGGCCAATCCACTCCTCCCAGTAATCTGGATGCTCTAGTGGTTGAAACGTTTCAGCCCATATCTTTCTATATTCACGAACAGAAAAATAAGGACTAATAAAAGCAGAAGGATCTAGTTTTACCACTGCACAACATGCTAGAACATGGGAACATGGAATGCTGTATGTCGTTAACTTCCCGCATGTGCATGTTTTATCTTAAAGCCGCACGATCTGTTCATTTTGGCCACGCCTATTTTTCACCAAAAAATCCCCCCGATCACCGTTTGTGTTATAAGGTTGCACAAACATAGAACCAATTTTCCTTTTTGCTTGTTGAATTGCAAGGATGGTGGAAGGCACATAATGCATTTTATCTGCCATAGAGGCTGCCCCAAGGTTTCTTCTCAAGTTAAAGTAATGAACACAGCGATGAAAAGAGGTTTGGACTAGTGCTGTGAAAGGTAAGCCTCGAGATCCTTTCAAAACATTGTTAAACACTTCATAAATATTGGTCGTTTTCATTCCAAAACGTTTACCACCGTCATGTGCAAGTGTCCATTGTTTAACGGGTATCTCATCACACCACATCTTTGCTTCTACAGAAAGTTTTCGGATCTCTTCCATCAACTTGCTGAACTAGAGTAGCCTTCCCAGTAGCCCAAATAAGCTTCTTAAGCTCCGCACTACTGAATTTCTTTGTAAAATTGCTACGAATATGTTTTAAGCAGAATCGGTGATGGGCATAAGGTGGCTGCCATAATCGATTTTTCTCACAGTGCTTAATATACCGGGATGACGATCTGAGATCAAGCAAATGTCCTTATAGCTAGGGACAACGTGATCTCTGACATGTTGCAAAAACCAACTACAGCTATCATGGTTCTCCCCTTCAACGATAGCAAATGCAAGCGGCAAGATTTGATTGTTTCCATCAGCTGCTACGACAATTAACATAGTACTTAAGTACTTCCCATGAAGAAATGTGCCATCAATGCTAATAACAGGATGACAGAACCTAAACCCCATGATGCATGGCTTAAATGCCCAAAAAACTCGTTTAAAGCGTATTGCATTAATTTCTCCACAAGTTTTTGGGTCGTATTCAACAATGGTGCCAACATTGTACTTTTGGATGGCTGCCAAAAATCTTGGCAATATCCGATAAGACTCTTCCCAATTCCCAAATAAGTCTGCAATAACTGCAACTTTCGCCTTCCACGCCTTTTTATATGAAATAGTGTATTCATATTTGTCCTTCACAGCTGCAATTAAGGAGCTAATTCTAACCATCGGATCAGCTTCAACTATATTGCAAATTGCATCAGTAATCAATCTATAGTTTAGATGGTGTTGGTCTTGGTTCAAGGCCTTCCGCAATGGACATATATGAGGTCCTTGATACCGTGTAATTTCAAAATGTCTATGGCTCTTCTTACATGTTGCACGTAGATGAAAATTACACTTATTGGGAAACTTACATTTCAAAGCTACCATAGTTGGGATAGACTTCTTTACCTTGTAAACCAAATTATGATTGACATGGTACCTTAAAATAGCCTTCACAAACTCGTCTTTATCCTTGAAGATTAGACCCACTCTTAGCTCATCGTGCTCGGGATGCCATACTCTAGCATCATTACTTTCTAGAGGACTTGTAATAATTGCAGCCGGTGCCGAATCAATGTCCATGAAAAAGTGCTCTTTAGGCTCATATAGATGTCTCTGAACTTCCATATCGGTACTTATACCGTTAACATAATCCTCCCCGTCGTCATATCCATTCAGCCTCTCCATGAATGCATCTTCTTCACCCTCCTAATTTGTCTTCTCATGTTCATTATCTATAATAGCAGGTTCAATGATGGCCAATGCCTCACTCAGCAAATCAATCATGATATCTAGTGGGAAAAGCAAAGATGAAACACGAACAGTCACACCTACACCTTGAGGCGTGACTTTCGAAGGCCCGCCACAGTAACTCACTCCGATATCGTTGTCAACGAGTGATGAAATCGAACTTTGTGTGGGATGATCACCAATGTCCAACAAGGTAGAATCCCTTATGGGCGTGGACAAGTCACGTCGCGGAGGAGATAGCCCGTCACCATTCGATGCAGGGATTTGGGTAGATGAACCCTATCTGATGACAATAGCCTCCATCTCAATAAATAACTCAATGCTACTCAACTGCGAGAACTGAGATTGGAGATCAAACATGGCTTCTATGTCTCCATCATCCTCAATCGGTACTCTGATATAACATGTCTTTGCACCGACTCCAACCATCCACGGATACCTACAACTCAACTTCAACCTAACATGTTCTTTGTCCGCTCTTATGCAGCTATACAACTTATCCATCAAGCAATTAAATGTCAAGTTACCCTCCACCTTGATCAACTTTTTTGGTCCACAATCATAGGAATAACCATCTGAATCTTCTACTATATTCCCTCCCCAATAACACAACAACCTTGCAGAAGGAGCCATGACGAACCTTCAGCATTCGCATAGAAATATAGTTAATTTTTCTATGCAATACATGTATCATTACATATAAAACAGGATATGTTAATTGGTCGGCTTAATAAACAGCATAGCTTTAAATGTATCTCAATGTTTATCAGAGAAAAAAGGGTGATAAAAGAAATACCACCCTGCAATATGAATCACAGACCATCCTGAGAGAGAAACGCGCCCACATGCCAAATATGCTGCCTAGATTTACCCCTCAGGAATGCCAAGACAACGAACCAAGACAAAGAATGCTGATATGATACTAAAATGGTCATACAATTATTTAAGGCTGCAACAACAAATGAACAAACTCAATTTCATGTCCAATAAAATGAGTCTTACTTTGTTCCTCCAAACTTTCCCATTTAAATTGGTGACATATGGCCCGGGGAATCTCAACTTTTCCCCAGTCATGCTGCCGAAGACGTAGATAGAACGCCATCTCTTTTCATAGATCATGATGTACTATAATAGCATACGGCTGGAACAACGAATCACAGTATTATCATTTTCCTAATCACGCTACTCTCA
Organism: Escallonia herrerae; assembly: GCA_033070095.1. NCBI lineage: Eukaryota > Viridiplantae > Streptophyta > Magnoliopsida > Escalloniales > Escalloniaceae > Escallonia > Escallonia herrerae. The sequence goes on along the minus strand of JAVXUP010001235.1, from coordinate 16,686 downwards.
GCTATCTCCTGGGCGTCACCCCATCTGAACTATAACTTTGAATCTCACTTTTGGTAAGTTACATATGCAAATAAATACAAATATGTAAGAAACCAAGAACTGCTACCCTATGTTTAACAACAGAAACAACTAAACAATCAAAAAGAGTGGCGCCCAAATATCTAGCGAACTAATCAAATACCATTCACAAAGATAATATAGTGCACACCTGGGCATTATCCACAAAAGATACTGCCACTACTTCCTTTGCCTTTTGGATGGAGTTTCCAATTGGGGATCGACCTGCAAATATGTGAATCCACCCTTCTCAGATAATTAAAATTCTTAGCCAAATATGTTTTACACAGAGTCATCAGTCAGTCATAGAACAACTATATTTAAACTAGATGTCTTAAGTAGACCAGTAACTCATTTGCAATCAATAATTTATTCAGGTGCTTAAATGACGGCATAGCTTGAGTTCGGAGAAAACGATTCTTTGGCCATCAAAAGCTATTAAAGCTCGTCAACACGGCAATGACGCATACGAGTTCATTGGTGTCTACGTAAAATTATTAGGAGACAAGAGTACATTTCTCACTTGTCCTCCCAAAGCGTACTCTTGCAGTACCAGCAAGAAAAACTTGGTAACAAATAGACACGTCCATAAAATAAATATGCAGCAACTCCATATGAAGGGAAACAAAGATAATGCTTTAGGCCACTGAACTAGAACTTTGAAGCTGAACAGCCCCAAATCAGCCAATTAAATATTCCTCTTTGTTATTCCTAAACCATAATCCTACCTTCTCAATTCTAAATCATATTATCTTCAGCCCTAGTCCACCATCTTTGAATAGGATAGCCTTAAAGATCCCTCTTAAGGTACCTAACTACAACAATACACCATGGGACCTCATCCTGGTATTCCTCAGTAAGCTCGCCCTCTACCAAGGTTAAGAGATATGCGTTAAAAGATTGCCCCTTTGGTGAATTGAGATCGCAATTGGGAACTCACAAGTCATTGGGTGCATTTTTTGTACACTACTAGTCGCTTCATCATCAATATCCTTGGTCACATCAACACTCTTTTTCGAATTATTGCACGAGGATTCTAGTAAGTTAGTTTCACAGTAGTTGCTATCATGACACCAAAACCAATCTAATACCAGGACTCGATACCTAAATAAGCATATACAATATAACTCCAGTGTAATTCCACATCCCTCAACCCTTTTAAGAAATTGCAGTCAGTAAAATCAATGTCATGGCAGCTGAGAGCTTCTTTCACAACAAACTTTTTGATGGTTTCATAAGAAACGAAAAGGTTCATAGTTCTGTTAAAAGTTTGTTGAATCTCACCTCTGAAAAGCTAACAGCTTGGCCATGAGAAACTTGCTATAACTTACGTATAATTTAAATAGTTGCTGAGACAACAAACTGTATATCACCAATTGTCTATTTGTAGTGAAAAAGTTAAGACTCTACAATGCAGAAAAAGTTTAAAATTTCCTACAAAAACTATGAGAACTTTACCTATTAATCCAAGGTACCTGTTATTTAAAAAAATGTGCGTCGCTTAGTATCAAGAAGTAGCGATGGCAGTTTCAGTTGCAAATAGAATATGCCAGCACCTATAATAATTTTACAAAAAGTAATGCCAAGCTAATGGGATGTTGACCACATCTCTTCATAGCGGCAAGCGCAGAAGCAATGATGTTGTGCAAAGAAAAGACCTACGTCGTATTGGAGAAGCCAACATGAGTTGAATCCGCTGAGCAGGATCCATAAGAGGTAGTCCCGTATAGCAATTTTTTCCCCGTCCACTCAAACAAAAAGAGGTAGTCCTATCCATGCAAATAGGGCATGCCAAATACCCTTTGGTGCTATATCCAGACAATACTGCATAAGGTGGGAAGTCAATAATTGTCCATAAAAATGCTGCATGCAAGTAACTTTTGTTTGGCATAGGCATCCTAAGTCTCAACTACAATCCCCAAAACTCCATCAGCTCATCAATTATTGCTTAAAGATAAACATAAATATCATTTAAAAATGGGATATCTTTCATGTATTTTCGAGGAGGTATAGTGTATGGCACAAGATAAACTGGCCTTATACTATAAGCATTAATCATGTTGCAAAAAGGATTAAATCCATCGCCAGCTAGCTTAATCTAACAATGTGGGGATCTTGGGTAAAGAATCTATACTTCTTGCCAAAATCTCTCCATGCTTTAGTATCAGAAGGATGCCTCATGACATAAATATCATCATCTCGCTTATCCTTATGCCACCTCATACTAAAGTAACACTCTTGTATATGTAATAATGTCAAAGCCTTGGCTTCAATTGGAAATAGCGTAACATCTTGTGGCTACCTTCTAGGATCCTTCAAACTTCCCTCTAGAGTTTTCAAATTTTGGGCACATCCCAATTCTTGTAGTCCTTCCAAAGAAGGGCACAATTGTTGATGCAAACATGTATTTTCATGTAAATAAGCCTAAATCTCGAATTATCTTCCTGGCCTCATAATATGACTTGGGGAGTCCACTAGTCTCCGGAATGACTTCCTTGTAGGATTTAAGCAACTGGTCAAACGATATTGCTTCAGCCACTCATGGTGTTTTGAATGTATGTTCCCAAAATTTTTGAAACATTAACACTCACTCGATCATTTACAGTAAGACAATAATACCCTCAAACTCAATAAATATAGTACCACCAGCCAGTCAGAGCAACTAAGCAATTGAATAAGATACTATTCTTGGTGTATTGTCATAGTTGCAACATCAAGTCTAAGTCAAAAATTCTAAATAACAATATTAACCCACACAAGGATTCTAATGGTCAAGACTAAAATTATCTTTCCCTTGCTCGTCTCTAACCCATACCAAATGCGATCTATTGCTGGTTATTACCTGTAGAAGGGAGCCAAAAAAGGGTGAGCTTTTGATAGCTTAGTAAGGTCTCTCAGTCAAAAATGGGTGATACACGATTCATGGATTAGATACAATAATAATGTGAGGAAGAGATTAAGCTCATTTCTTAAAAAGAGATTTTAACGAGAACACTATCAATGCAAACGATGCAGATGATACTGAACATGAGTAATTTCAAAGCTACAGAGGTAGTTCAGAGTAACATTTAGCAAAGCCACACGACAGTGCTCAATAACAATAGTAGTTACATATGCAAATGAATACTAGCTAGACCATTAACGTACCAGCGGCTCCCACAATAACAGACCATTCTTATTTCCCTCCCCATCTCCTGATACTGACCATCCTTATAACACCTCAATACACTTTCTCATGTCAATATGAAGAATCAATAATTGCTAATGCAACATAAAAATCAATGCTCGATGAATAACAGTTAATGAACATCGATAAGAGTTTCAATGGATGCTTAAGGCTCAAGGTAGTGTTCAAGGAAGGTAATGCAAATCTCATTCCAAAACATAATCAGAGTCCAATGATATTCGATAAAAAATAAGAAATAATATACAAAATTAAATTTGACAAATTTGAGTTTCAGATAGAAATCCTTTACATCAGTCCAAACTATGCGCTACTATTCAACTTTTTAAAAATCCTCGAGTTAACCAAAATTGACAATTTAATTATCAGAATATAATCTAGCCTCATATACTATGAATTCAATGCTACTGTCTTAAATGTTACTCACTCCGACACTCTTAGTCTTGAATGTTACTCACTTCGACACTCTTAAACAAAGCTAAATCGAAATGGATCTCTACGACATCCAACTTAACCGATAACCTGCACTATTTATAAGGCATTATGACACCCCCAAATTTATAATAAATTCTTATAAGTACTTTTATCGCTTACAACAGCATAACAAGTTACAATATGAGTTTTTAGCATTTTCAAATATTTTTGAATTAAAAATGATTTTCTTAAATACTAGAAAAAGCCCAAAAATAACAATTAATACTTCTAGCCCAAATCAAAGTCCCATACTTTTTAGGATAGCTTCATAATTTATAGGAAAAATAAAATTAGGATTTAAGAAGCACTACAACCAATTTAAAATCGTTTATTTTGCTAAATCAAATGCGATAATGATTTAGTACCAAATCAACTCTAAAAATGAAACTAAAACTTATTTATATCATGAAAACATTACAAAAAAACATTTTCCAGAATTTATTAAGAATTTTAAAGACTCCAAATGAATTTTAAAAACACTAAAATTGTAAATATTATTAAAAACACTAACGATATCAGAAAAATATGAAATTTTAAAAGCAATTCTAATATTGCCCTAAAAACCTTCTTGTAAAGCTTCAGCATTTTTCGACACTCAAACAATGCCCACCAGCCACATGGTACAACTACGCATGCATAATGTACCACCTTACAGCATAAACCCATTATCCACTTCCGTCTTCTTCTTCTTCCTACTCTGAAACACAGCCACAACACAACTGTCTTCCTCATCTCATAGCTGCCCCACCCATTTTCCTTATACACACTATTACATATGTTCACACATTGCATATTCCTATACACCATCTTCCTCACAAATACACATATGCACACCCATATATATATATATATATATATATATATACATATGTACATATGTGTACATATACATATGTACATAGATATATGTAGATATATATATATATATATATATATATATATGTATATATATATATGGACCGTATATATATATATGCTATATATATAGTGCTAGCACCGTGCCGCTATATAATGTAGCGGATCGTGAATGCTTTGTCCGCTACATTATGTAGCGGACGGCCAAACAGCGCTAGCAACAGTGCTAGCGCTAGCAATGGATCACGATCCTATATATATATATGTAGATATATATATATATATATATATATATATATATATATATATATGTATGTATATATGTATATATATATATATGTATATATATATGTATGCATATATATATATATATATATGCACACCCATATATATATATATATATATATACATATATGTATGTGTATATATATATGTATATATATGTATGTATGTATGTATACATACATACATACATACATACATACATACATATATATATATATATATGTATATATGGTGATTGCTTATGCTTCGAGACAGCTTAAACTAATGAACAGAACTACCCCACCCATGATCTTGAGTTGACAGCTGTGATTTTTTACTCTGAAAATATGAAGACACTACTTGTATTGTGAGACCTACGAGATTTACACTGATCATAAAAGTCTTAAGTATATTTTCACCCAAAAGGAGCTGAACATGAGACAGAGGCGTTGGTTGGAGCTTTTGAAAGATTATGACTGTTCGATTCATTATCACCCTGGTAAGGTGAATGTTGTGGCCGACATGCTAAGTAGGAAGAGCACAGGAAACTTAGCATCATTGATTACTTGTCAGCCTCAACTGTTGGAAGATACGATGAATTTGGATCTTGAGATTAGATGGCAAGATGGTGGAGAATAATTGGCAGCATTACAGGTACAACCTAGTTTGATCAGCAGGATTAAGGAAGCCCAAGATGGAGATTCAATTATAACTCACATCATTGAGAATATTAACGTTGGAAAGCAATCTGAGTGCAGAATTCATGAGCACGGTGTGGTTTGGTTCCGTAACAGACTTTGTGTGGCAACCGATTTAGCCTTGAGGAGGGAGTAACAATCAGAGGCTCATAGTTTTAGTTTTTCTATTCACCCAGGAGGAACAAAAATGTTTCATGACCTTATAGACCATTTCTTGTGGAGTGGCATGAAGTCGGATATAGTGGAATTTGTATCCCATTGTTTAGTTTGTCAGAAAGTGAAGACGGAGCATCAGAAGCCTAGCGAACTGCTTCAGCCACTTGAGATTCCGCAGTGGAAGTGCGAACATGTGACAACCGATTTTCTGGGAGGCTTACTGAGAACAGTCAAGGGTTTTCATACTATTTGGGTTACCGTCGATAGGTTCACTAACACTGTGCATTTCCTTCCGATTCGAGCAACAACACCCTTATCTGAGCTAGTTCAATTATATATTGATGAGATTGTGAGGTTGCATGGTGTACCATTATCCATAGTGTTAGATTGAGATCCGCATTTCACTTCGAAATTTTAGAGGAGCTTCCAGAATTCTATGGGCACTAACCTTCGTTTCAGCACTACTTATCATCCGTAGACAGACGGACAGTCTGAACGTACCATTCAGACGTTAGAAGATATGTCGAGAGCTTGTGCGCTAGACCTTGGTGGTAGCTGGCATAGTCATTTGCCTTTGGTTGAATTCGCATATAATAACAGTTATCAGACGAGTATTCAGATGGCACCGTTTAAGGCATTATACGGACGGAGGTGTAGGACACCGCTCTGTTGGGATGAGGTACAAGAGAGATAGTTATTGGGACAGGAATTGGTGTAGGTGATTACCTAAAAGGTTGATTTGATTCAAGAACGTCTCAACATGGCTCAAGATCGACAGCATAGTTACACATCCCACCGTCGTCGTGAACTCGAATTTGAAGTGGGTGATCACGTGTTTTTGAAGGTTTCACCTTGGAAAGGGGTGATGCGATTCGGTAGAAAGGGCAAGCTTAGCCCTAGGTTTGTTGGGCCATTTGAGATTTTGGAAAGGATCGGTCTGGTGACTTACAGAGTGGCATTGCTGCTAGAGCTATAATGTTTTTCATGTTTCAAATCTAAGGAAGTAACTCTACGATCCGACGCACATTGTGTCGTCAGAACCCTTATTAGTTTGGGAGGACCTTTCCTACGAAGAGAAGCCAGTTGAGATTCTTGACCGTCATGATCAGGTATTAAGGACGAAAGTCATTCCTTTAGTCAAGGTTTTATGGCAGAACCACGAAATGGAGGAAGCCACTTGGGAACTTGAGGAGGCTATGCGTGAAAGGCACCCTCAGCTTTTTGACACTTAAGGTACATTTTAAATTATGAAAACGGAATTCTTTTAAGGAGGGGAGAATGTTATATCCCGAAAATTTTCTTTTTTCTGTGTGAAATTAGTATTTTTAAATTTATAAGTTTGTGGTCTTTTGTTAAAATTAAGAAAATGGTTTGTGATTGTTTCTGAAATTTTCGGTCGAATGAAAGTGGTTTCATTCGAATCAAAACTATTTGATGTTACAGTTTTGGAGTCTGAAGGATTCGGTCGAAGGAAAATGGTTTTGTTTCGAATGAAAATATTTTGCTTCGAACGAAAAGTATTTAAATCGTGTACAATAAGTTACTGAAGTTTTCATTCGAATTAAAAGTTTTAATTTGAATGAAAACCTGTTTTTAGTTGAATGCAAAAAAAAAATTATGAAGTTTTCATTCAAATTAAAACGTTTTCATTTGAATTAAAAGTTTTAATTCGAATGAAAACTCATTTTCGGTCGAATTGAAAAAATAAATTTGAACCATTTTCACCTCTGTCGGATTCGGTCGAATGAAAGATGATGTTTCGGTTGGTCTACTTAAAGTTTGGTTTTGTTCCATATAAATAGTTTCTTATTTTCCTTTCGAATCTTTTTGGTTCTCTGCCTACTTCCCTTTGCAATATATATATATATATATATATAGAGAGAGAGAGAGAGAGAGGAGGAGGCTTGGAAGGTTCATGATTTCTAAGGTGGAGCTCAAGGATTTGTATTCTCAAAAGTTTGGCTAAGGTAAGGGTTTATTTTTGAAATTCAAATCAGCGATGGACCAATCACTCATGTAAGTCCTTAGTTTCTTTTTGAAATCTGAACTTCTTCGAATTGAGTTGAGTGATTCTTCTTCTCCTTTTTGCTTTGAGCTTTGTTATGAATAACTTGTTCTCAATGCTATGACTTATGAGATTCAATTTCCATCGAATTCGTTTGACCTTAGAATTTACGATTTAACCGCAACACCCTCAACCTAGGTGACATCACCGGGCTGAGTTATCGATCATAATTTAAAACCCTGTGCTGAATACAGAGCAACTACATCCTCATACTCATACATCATTAATAGACGTTCCAAAATGCGTCCTTACAAAAATTTTCTTACAAACATACATCGTACTGCAGCGGAAGACTTACAGGTCTTTAAACAACATGAATGTTTACAACCTAATAGACGATTGTAGTCGTAGGACTCTTATCAACCTACCTCGCAACTCAATCTTTATCCCACCATTTATAGCGGGTCTTACCTCACACAACTTATCCCTTTGCTCAACTTTTTCTAGCTTGTTTCTCTTCTCTTTTCTAGAGGGTTCTCCTTGATCAACCTTATAGCTTGCACAATACAACATAAGAAATGAGTACAAATCGCCCAGTAAAGACAACACGAGGAGTATCGTGTATAAATGACTCAAAGGACTCGGAGGAATAATAATAATCTCAATGATAGCAATGAATCAAGAGTAGACAATAAATTTTTGACATTAGCATAATTGTCAACGATAATTTTTCTTTCGTTAGAGTGAGCGGCTTTAAGGCCCAACAGAACAACATTACTGCGACCTCCTCATGGACTGGACCGACTGACCGACCAACTATGCAAGTGGACCCAAAATCCAAGGTCGTAAAGGCAAACATCATTGAAATACAAATCATTAAAATCATCAATATCAATAGAAAATCAAATGCAATGCACATGGACACGACGGACAGGACTCGACCAGACACGACAGACCCTGCTCGAGTGACATTCATCCTCTTTGGCCAGTGATCATAATTCATAGGCAATCCTCCTCATATTGATGCTCCATTTTACGGGATTTTCATCTCAGTCTCAAGTAAATAAAAGAGACACTGTCAACAAGCAAGGAACTCATTTAGAGCGCATTCCCTAACCACGTTACAGCCAAGCAACAAGACATCATCAACGGGGCGGACTAAGGGAAAATTTATTCCACCTTATGTCCTCAACAACACAGCTCAACAAGGAATACCGGATCAGAAGATCAACCGATGTTCAGACCCAACAACATGAGTTCAACGTGACATCATCAACAAGGCGGACTTGGGAGAAATTTGCCCCAAGCCCTTAATAGCGTTCTTACATAAGAGAAATGTCGGTTATCAATAAGTGCCGACATTTCACAACAACAACGCAAAGATCACCATAACATCATCATCAACGATAATGCAGACTCGGGAGAAGTTGCCACAAGTCCTCAATGGTGTTCTCAAAGAGAAGAGATATCGGCTATCAATAATTTCCAGTATCTCACAACCACCACACAACAACCCCTACACAATATCATCATCAACTTCAAGTATGCTAATCGAATCATAGCATACTAGGACACGCATCATCCTCATTAAATTCTATCAACAGGGCAGACTAATCGAACAATGAATTAGCATATCGAATCGCATTATCCTTACCTGATTGGCTTATAGCTGAAGCAACTCACAATCTCTCATCGCAACGAGTTGTATCACCTAGTCAAATCATATCCTGCTCATTAGTCATCATTCAACATATACGCACTCCTTATTCTATCAATTCCAACTTAACCGTTCATAGCATCCTACGATAGCTAGTTAATTCGATCCGATAATCGGATCCTTAATCTAGCCTTATTGACTTATTATCGATAACAACCCTCATTTTAGACATACTACCACTATTCTTCGCTTCCCACCCCTCCGAACGCTAAATTATACGCGTTCTAAAAAATTTAGCGCCAACATGGCAAATCACCAAAATACCCCCTGATGGCCGCTACGTCACCAACATCCCAAAACTGCTTGAAAACTACTTTTTAGATGTACTGCATCATTGATAGACCAAATATTATCTCAAAAAATTTTAAAGGGAAAATTACCAAAACACCCCCTGGCGGCCATCACCCCGACCAACATCTCAAAACTACTTTAAAAAAACTTTTCAGGTGTCTTACACCCCTTCCCAGACTAACAAGTCCATTGGAAAAACTTTAACAAAAAATTACCAAAATACCCCTCTTCGGGTGATAAATTACCAAAATACCCCCGAGGCTTCCCGACATAAAAAAATATATCAAAAGTGCTTTAAAATGCTATTTTAAGCCTCCTGAAGTCATTCTTAAGCTAAAAAGTATTTTATAAAATTTTTGCCCAAAAATCCCGAACCGGTATCCGGACCGAGCGCTTAAAAGCCCGTTCGGCCAAAAATAGCTAACGACTTTGGAATGACCCGAAATCTTGAGAAATAGAACTTCTCGACATCCTAGGGTCCTCATAAAATTTTTGAGGAAAACCGCATTCGTTTGATATTTTAAATTTCACCGTAAAGTTGCAAACGTCCCGCATCCGTTCACCCTCTTCCCGACTTTGGAAAAATCTGAAATGTTTCCACGATACAGGTCTCCTAAAAATAACAAGGGTCTCTTTTTTACACTTTGGCTGAATCTAACCTTAACTAGTTTTAAAATTTAAATTTTAAATTGTTTACTTAATTTTCACATTTAGTGACAAAACAGTCACTATTCACATCAACACAAACATATCATCTTCTTCATTGTTCAGCCATGATGTTCATCCCACACCAACTTCACAACCACCAATTAATTCACCTCCAATCCATTCCAAGTTATTATGAACGCATTATAACACCTTAATTGCACTTTAACTCAGGCTTAAACATACTTTTTAACACTTAATTCACACACACAATCTCACCGTAACTCACAACTCAAGAACACACACACACTCTCACGGCACACATTGAAATGCGCACACACTCACACACTGAACACGCATAAATTTACCCATCAACACTTACACATTACCCCTAATTACACACCCCCAAAACAACCAACACAATATATATAAACAATGAATACACAGCCGTGTTCACGGCTGTGTACATGCCCACTTTGCACCTGATTTTTGCATACAAATACCCACGAATTTAACCCATAAAATCATCCAAAGGATGTAGGGAATACCCTTATGAGAAAATCCATCCGTTTTTACCAATTTCCTTTCTTTTTCCCCTTTCTCTTCCCTTGTTCATCCTTGCCTGAAGCTTGCTTCTCTCTGTTCTTTTCCTGTTCTTATTTCCTGCTTCTTCCTTCTTGTTCTTATTTCTTTCCCGAAAGAGAAAGGTTTCCCCTTTCGTTTTGTTTTATTTTTTTTCAATTAGGATAAAATCAATTAAAATCATATAAAAACATGACATTAGTCACCACATGAGGTGGCATCCCCTTATACCAAAATTCCTAAAAACATTGACACATAAGGCCTAATTTTTTGAATTTGCAAAATAGCCCCTCAAGTTTTCAAAATTGCATTTTGACCCCTCTTCTATAGAAAATACAATTTAACCCCAAAATCACCCGAATCCCTCCTTTAGCCCCTAGCACCTCATTATCATCGAAATGACACTATTTAATAAAAATATGCGTCTCGTTCACCATATTTTTTAAAATTACATTTTTTCCCCTTAACTTTCCAAAATTATATTTTAACCTCCAAAACCACACTAAACCCCCATTTAGCTCCCTAACACTTAATCATCACCAACATATTGATACTTAATAAAAATAGCACCCCTTACATAATCAAACTCTCTGTTAGATTAATTTTTCGTATTTTTCGGGGTATCACACCTCCCCCCCTAAATAAATTTCGTCCTCGAAATAAGAACTAACCTCATTTTGCAACTTGATGCGGACATTTTTACCGCAGTAGAATCTTGGGTTTCAAGGTAACCTCCTTGACCGCATGATTTTCCCCAATCAACTTTGACCACCAACATTCACGTAACACATGTTTCTTCTTATTAGCCATCTTCGTCGGTGCCTCCTAATACGAGATATTATCTCGAATTTCAACTAGTTCCAACTAGATCCCATGCATAAAATTGGGATCATACTTCCTCAACATTGACACGTGATACATGTTACGCAATTAACTCAATCCCGAACGTAGATCGAGTTCGTATGCCATCTTTTCAATCCTAGGCAGGATTTTAAATGGTCCGATGAACTTTGGACTCAACATCCTCCACTTCCTGAATCACATGATTCCTTTCCACGGCGACACTTATAAAATGTACTATGTCATCTACTTCAAACTTCAACGTCCTATGCCTCTTGTCAGCATAATTTTTCTACTAATTCTACGCAGTAATTTTCTCTTGGGTATCGATCACCTTGTTTTCTATTTCATTGCACAGTCTCATGCGAAACAATCTCGACTCTAACCACATTCTACAAATCTTCGGCCATACAACACTTCATAAAGAGCTATTTTTCTTTGCTCGACCGATTACCATTTTTATAGGAGAATTCAACTAAGGGTAACTTTTACCCCATGCTCTGCCAAAATAATTAAGCAGGCCCTCAACAATCTCTCAATATTCATATTATACGTCTTAATTGGCCACCTATCTGAGGAAAAAGGCCATCCTCATGATTGAATTTGTTTTCATTTCTTCTTGAAAACTTTTCCAAACTCTAAAGGTGAACCTTGCTTAACATAAGTTTAGGCAAGTCGTTCAGAAAAATATTCTTCCTGGACAAAATAAATCGGGACATCTTAGTCAACCTATCCACTACAACCCAGATAGATGTATATCTCTTAGTTCTTCGTGGTAACCTTAACACCAAAATTCATCATAATGTATTCCCACTTCCACTCACGTGCAAAGAGTGGTTGCCACTATCTGGCGATCTTATGATCCACTTTTACCTGTTTAGCATGTCAAACATCGAGATACAAACTTTTATATATCCCTCTTTATTCTAGGCCACCAAAATTCTTTAGGCCGTAACTTAGGGTACATTTTCGTCTCCCCTAAGTGAATCAGTACCCTAAACTATGAGTACTCTTCAAAATTCCTTTTTCTCAATTCATCACTAGGAGGAACATGTATCCGACCTTCACATTCAAAATTATCACCCTCATCACCATCAAAATTTCTTTTTCATTCCTTTCGAATCCCCTCTAGAGCTCAACATCATTTTTCTTGGCCTTAAGCTTCCTTAATTAGATTAGAAAGCATTGGTCGCATTTTTTTTGGTGAAACAGACTGTTGCTTCTTTTTCTCCTTACCCGAATCTGGACCTCGAGTTTGTTCACATTCTTATTAACTTGGCGTAACAATCATCGCAATCAGTTTTCCTAATAGGGCATCTTAGAGAGATTCTCCACGACTTTCTGGTAGCCTCCGACTGACCTTAGGAAGCTATTCATCTCAAACGCCGATTTTATCATTTCCATTTGTCACCCTTTTCCACTTTCCCCGAATCTCCTAACTTGCTTCCGCATTAACCCCGTACATCCAGATTTCCTAGTCAAACTTCACATTTCTTGAATTTAACATACAAATTTGCTTTCTTAAGATTTCTCAAACTTGCCATTGCGCAAGTTCCGCTTTGCCTTTCATATCATTCATAAGGTCACCAATCAAGCGACGACACAAGGATCAAGTACTCTTAAAAGACTTGATTCCTTTAATTTATAACTGCCACAGGGGCCTTAATTAATCCACCTGGCACCACAAAAATTTATAATGCCCGTCTCTATTTCTAAACACAATCTTGACAACTTCATCCTTCCTTATTCCTTAACCAGTGATGACCTGTTCTAAGGTCAGTCTTAGAAAGAAAATGCTTAGCACCTCGCAACTGATCAGCATATCGTCTAGGTCAGGCAATGAGTAATGATTCCTGACTGTCACTTTATTCTCTTTCCCTTTTTGCTTCAATGACCATCATTCTCCTTTAGGGATCCTCCGTTCAATGTACCCTGGCTGTTAACATTTGTAACAACCTCTTTTGATTCATCTTAAACATTAGCTCAGCAGCTTACTCACATATATAAGGCATTCTACAATTGCCTTAACATATTCCGTATCCTCAGGCCTCAATCCACACTATCCACATTCTTTATTTTTTTTCCTCCTCTTTGTCCTGAACTTGTCCGGACTATTTATTATGTACTTGCTTCTTACACTTCTTTCAACTTTTCCAGTTCCGATCCTGGATTCTACCTCTTTTTCATCCTCGCTCTTTTCTTTCTTCCCAGACCTCTTCATTCCTGCCTCCATCACTTGGTTTTTCCTACTATTCCCATAGTAATTCCACATTAGAACCTCCTTACCTGTCCTTTTTTTTAAGGATTATTTTCTAACTCTCCTCATTTTATCCCACTTTTCACATTTTTTTGTCTTCGCTTGATGAGGCCAGTTAGGCCAACTCACCAAATTCTCTGACATCCTTTTCTACCTTTCTATCCTTCCATTTAGCACGCTAAACGTGTCTCCAACTTACACTGTAACTTGAACAAATATATTTATCATCAACAAGTTACTTGTACCTATTCCGGGCAATGTAAGACAAATAAGCTACCATCCTTAACTTGTTCATGACCATCCTCAATAACTTGAAACTCCTCTTGTACATATGACTAGCATTTAGAGGTTTTCCTCCATCTAGTTACTTCAACTATCTCCTTCATCTCTTAAATTCACGTAGTTGTCTACACTAGACCATTTCCCTCCCGTGGGATTTCACCCGGGCAGGCATCCTGATGGTCTCAAGATCTACTTTCTTTTCTTCTTTTTACTGGGGCTGTAGCCACCGGTTTTACTTTTAAAACTCCCACGATCTTTTTGTAGAAGTCTCAATAGCTCTTTCTTAAGGTCTTCTTGACCTAATATACTTCATGCTTATTCCTTCCACTTATGTCCTCAACATTCACCATAATCACTTCTATGGAAGGTCCCTCTCAATTGGGAACCCTCTCTCTCTTTTCGAGAAAGGAGTAACACGATAATTAAATTTGCGCACCATAATATTAACCTTCACGCTCAAGCAGCTAATGGTTTTCATCACTAAACAACCCTTTTTTTTTTTATAATAGTATGCAAATAATACTAGTTCCCCATCACCCTTCCCTTTCTTAATCACAACTTTAGGTCCGATTCCAAAAGCGGACTCCACCCCTACTCGTACACCTCAGAGAAACCATACCGCTTCTTTAACAATTTCAGGCTTCAATGACTCCCTCTTAGAATCAGTTGTTGCATGTCTTTAGGTATTGCTCTATTAGAAGGACAATCACGAACAACATGTCATATTTCTCCCGATTGACCCACATACTGGCGTCCATCGTCTCCCTTAATATCTAATTCGATACATACTTCTTTCCTCTCGTTTAACTTTCAACCTTCTGTCGTTTAATCAATACTGCTTGTTTGGGGCTCGAATTGACTTACCGATGAGTCCCCCTTTTTCCTCATCACTTGGAAGTACTTTTTCTTCCAAAATCTCATCAAAATTCTACTCATTCTCACTCTCGGCTCCTCATCTCTCCATTCATGGTTTACACAATAAAGTGCTCAACCTCAAACATCTTTCTCTACCAGGTCCTTTTATTTCAATTTCTCCCGGACCTTAATTCAGTTCTCTCAACCCTAATTCTATCTCGTCTATATTCTCATCAGGATCCTTTTTTTTATCCGACACCGTAACCTTATTATTATCAAACCACTCTTCTAAAACTAGGTCAACTAACTCTTTCTTCCATTCCCTGTAGAAATAGCAAGAACACTGAGGTCATGAATAAACATGCCTTAGCCAACCTCGACCCACATATCTTAACGATGCTCCTAGTTCAACCAAATCATCAAGATTCTTCTTCTACTTCTCTCATCAACACTTAGACCTTCCACCAGACACTTCAAAAGTCTACAGAATCATTTGCCTAAGCTCTGATACCAACTTGCGACACCCTCAACCTACGTGACATCACCAGACTGAGTTATCGATCATAATCACATTCAAAACCCTGTGCTGAATACAGAGCAACTACATCCTCATACTCATACATCATTAATAGACGCTCCAAAATGCGTCCTTATAAAAATTTTCTTACAAACATACATCGTACTATAGCAAAAGACTTACCTGTCTTTAAACAACATGAATGTTTACAACCTAATATACAACTGTAGTCGTAGGACTCTTATCAACCTACCTCGCAACTCAATCTTTATCCCACCATTTATAGCGGGTCTTACCTAACATAACTTATCCCCTTGCTCAACTTTTTCTAGCTTGTTTCTCTTCCCTTTTCTAGAGGGTTCTCCTTGATCAACCTTATAGCCTGCACAATACAACACAATGAATGAGCGCAAATCGTCCAGTAAAGACAACACGAGGAGTATCGTGTATAAATGACTCAAAGGACTCAGAGGAATAATAATCATCTCAACGATAGCAATGAATCAAGAGTAGTCAATAAATTTTTGACATCAGCATAATTGTCAACGATAATTTTTCTTTCATTAGACTGAGCGGCTTTAAGGCCCAACAGAACAGCATTATTGCCACCTCTTCATGGACTCGACGACTGACGACTATGCAAGTGGACCCGAAATCCAAGGTCGTAAAGGCAAACATCATTGAAATACAAATAATTAAAATCATTAATATCAAAAGAAAATCAAATGCAATGCACGTGGACACGACGAACAAGACTCGACTAGACACGACAGACCCTGCTCGAGCGACATTCATCCTCTTTGGCCAGTGATCATAATTCATAGGTCATCCTCCTCATATTGATGCCCCATTTTACGGGATGTTCATCTCAGTCTCAAGTAAATAAAAGAGACACTGTAAACAAGCAGGGAACTCATTTAGAGTGCTTTCCTTAACCACGTTACAGCCAAGAAACAAGACATCATCAACGGGGCGGACTAAGGAAAAATTTATTCCACCTTATGTCC